>JAPYYZ010003728.1:0-12868 GCA_030522705.1 Eretmocerus eremicus
ACCGGACTTTGCCGGCTAGCTTCCCCGGCAAATCGCGAAGTGCCGGTGGCTGTGCCGGCAAATTGCGAAGTGCCGAAGGCCCTCTCGGCAAAGTCCACAAGTTGTCGATTTTTAGTTTCGAAACCATCGCACACGATCTCTTGAGTATGAATTTAATCAACACTCCAAGCATTTCTTTCACTCATACAAACGGTTCAGCAAGCTATTGAACATGGAAATTATTGAAAATACTTCTTCACTGCGAACTATGAGTAATCAAGAATTCTTATTCAACGGACAAGGCCATGTTAAGTGTAACTGCACAAAAAAATGTACCAATAATTCATGTAAATGTATAAGGAAATTGAAAATGCTATGTAACTCGAGATGTCATTCATCAAAATCATGTAGCAACAAATGATTGACTGATATATTCATCATTGAACTATACATCCGAATATTGGAACGACAAGTGCGCACCACTTGGAAGAGCTATTTTGATCCCAAATCGAGTCATAGATGTGTGATTTTTCGAATTAGCGTATGGGTACTAGGTATACTTTTAGTCAGATAAGGTCAATTATGGTGCAATAGTGAAAAGCAACTGACTTCATTTCACAGTTCAATAATTAATTGAATCGTTTGTATGAGTAAAAGAGAAGCTTGGAGTGTTGATTAAATTCATACTCAAGAGATCGTGTGTGATGGTCTCAAAACTAAAAATTGACAACTTGTGGACTTTGCCGAGAGGGCCTTCGGCACTTCGCGATTTGCCGGGGAAGCTAGCCGGCAAAGTCCGGGGAAATAAGCTGATTCCGGACTTTGCCGGAAATGGGCCCGGCAAATCGCGGAGTGCCTAGGCAATTCGCGATTTGCCGGCTCTTCGGACTTTGCCGGTAACAGATATAACCCTGCCTAAAATAACGACTCGGTCCTAATGACTCGGGGATGTGAGACGCTAGAATTGCCTTTTTTTGAGAAATGACTTATTAGAAATGATTCAATTGAAAATGACTTATCAGAAATGACTTATTAGAAAAATTTGATTGAAAGAATGTGCTACATACTCGGTTTGAGATTGGAAAGCTCAATGCGATTCACAGATAGTTGAAGATTTTTTCAGATTCTACTGAATGAGTCATCTCGTATGTATCATCCCTAGTGTCTCAAATCCCTGAATCATTAGAAGCGCCCAATTTTTAAGGTAGGAATCATATCTATGAGACAACTGGTGCGTACAATGCATATTCAAAAAACAAACAAAATGTCCCGATCGAACTGATTTGAACTAATTCTATAAGTTGACGGTGACAAGAACAAAATCACGCCTACAGGGAAGAATGGGGCAATGCTGCGGTCAGTGGCAATATCACTTTTCGACATGATCCATGCCGTCCCCTATATATACCACTTTCTTCATCTATTTCTAACACAATCAAGCTTTTCTGGGCTATTTAGACCCCAGCGAGTGCCGGCCTCAAACAGCATTCTACAACATTCTTTGACCCTTCATGCAACTCTTTTTAAATGCAAAAATATAGTTTCCAGGTCTCTGCAGTACCCATATCGTGACTGGAGTATTCGGAAACTACATTGAAATACGAAGATTTTGAGTTATTACGGGTAGAAATTGAGCGACTTATAGCCAAGTTATGGCATTTTAAGAAAAATGTGAGGTGGGGCGATATTAGACAGCCCATGTTAACCAATGAGACGGCTCCTGGAGGGTCGTAAAATTTTAACAAAAACACGAAACAAACACCTCTTTTCGATCGCTCTTCCGTTGATTCAGGTGAATTCAAGCTTTGCGGTACTTTTTGAATGAAGAAAAAAAGTCTATATAAATCTTCCAATCTCCAAAAAAAGGATCAGGGCTCTGAACTATTTTTTCCATATCTACTCTTGAGTCACATTTTGAGATTCCAAAACGCGCTTGAACCCATGTGTCTCAGGTCACTCAAAAAGTTCTCAACATCGCCCCACTCTCCTCCTATACTTAATTATATACTTGTGAGCTTTTTCCTCCCTTTCACACTCATATCTTCTAAGAACTAAAAGAGAAGACGCGGAGATATCCTAGGTTTGATTATTCCCAACGCAAGACTAGTTTTTCAAAAAACTAAGGGATGAGCAACTGATTTGAGCTAGTGATGACTAGTGAGCAACTAAGCTGGCCAGTGAGCTTTTAATCTTCAAACTGCTTTCAGAGGAACAAGCCCGGAAAACGCGTTTTTCACGCCTCCTCGCCGGGTCTCATTCGTGGAAAAAACGCATTTCCGGGCTTTTTTCCTATAAAATATCTTATAGGTCGTGTTGCGTAAATGGAAAAAACGCATTTCCGCAACACGACCTATAATATACTACTATAGTCTAGAATATAGGAAGGTTCACATCATGTTTTGTACAATGTTTATCCAAACGCATGACATTTTCCGGACCATTGGATCTTTTGCGCTCCCTGGGTGGAAAGATTTTCCACGGGGTGTTTGCCGCACTATGTCCGTCTGTTACTACTGAAGATCATCAGAAAGTAGGTTTATTCGTTTGGACGGTTTCTGCACGGGGCAATACACCTATACCTGCGGCCTCTGCCTCCCCTTCGTTGCTGCGTGTACCTACCGGCTGCTCTGCTGCTCGCGTGTGCGATAGCGGCTTGCAGTATCGGTGTTCACATGGTGTTCATGCATAACCTCGATGTTAGCGTAGTCTCGTTAGAAAATCTTGAAACAAAGCCGAAATTCCCGTCTAACATATCGTAATAGTTTATAAAAGTTTTTGAGATGTCTGATACGTGGTTTGAGATCACGCAAGTTGTCCGAGAAAATCGACATGAATTGGTCTTGTCTGGTGCAGATATTTCCGAAAAAATATCTCGCAGTGGCCTCGACCCAGCTCTATTCCAACTAAATGGCATAAACTATTTGAATATCAGTGAAACTTGCCTTGAAGATGTTCCTGACGATATTGAAAAACTACACAATCTCACCAATCTTGTCTTGCACTCAAATGCCATAAAAAAGCTGCCAAACACCATAAAGAGTTTGAGTAAGCTCAAAGTTTTTGATTGTTCAAGGAATAAACTGGAAGAACTTCCATCGGGATTCGATAGCTTACCACAGCTGATGACGCTGAATCTTGGCTCAAATCTTCTACATTCTGTGCCCTCACAACTGGCAAACAACAAACTGTGCACTGTAGATCTGTCCCACAACAAATTTGAAGATTTTCCTGACCTTTGTTTTGCTGAGCTTACACATCTGGCTGAAATAAGAATCAATGACAATATGATCAAGGAGATCCCACCCAATTTGAATGTTCTCCCTGCCCTAAAACTTCTGGATTTGGGTAATAATCAAATCTCAGGTGAGTGAAACTCCTATCAGAACAGATTCTTTCCAGTAATTGGATAAAAAATTCATCTTTGTGCGTGCTTGAGCATCAGAATTCTTGACGTACCTGGGCTGAATTTTGTGCTATTTAGAATGATTATTAGAATCTACAGAAAACTCAAGCACTTAGTGATGAAAGACAAGTCAATTTGTACAGAGGTTTGGTTGTCTTCGGCGTAACTTTGGATCTGTGCATTTTTGGAATGCTAGAGACAGGACAAATCAAAGATTAGAATGTATTCTCCATAGTAAATATAAATTGAAAACTGCATCTTGGATGTTTGTTAGTAAAAAATCATGATAACCACAATATCTTTCTAAAACATTGAGTGTTCAAAAGCTAATTATTCACACATCCAAGTGATTTATTCTTTGAAATTCATGCTCCATTCCATATCAAAGTGTATTTGCATCATTTTGAATTTCAGTTGTACCAGGAGAACTTGCCGAGTGTGCCAAATTAAAGGAACTCAATCTAAAAGGGAACAAACTTGCAGACAAACGATTATTAAAACTTGTTGATCAATGCCGCACTAAACAGGTATTGGATTATGTTCGTCAGCATTGCCCAAAAGTTGGCAATGCACCATCTGGGCCTGGAGGGAAGTCAAAAAAGAGCAAGAAAGGCAAAAGAAATTCAGAATGTGAAAATATTGATGCAGAATTGGAGAAAAACACACACAAGTTACATGTCTTGAAAGTGTCTGACAATATTCCTGTCATCAAAGTTTCAGATGAGGTAAAAAAAGTCAGACCATTCATCTTAGGATGCATTGTCAGGAACTTGAAGTTTACAGAAGAATCTTTTCGGAAATTCATTCAATTACAAACAAAACTCCATGAGGGAGTTTGTGATAAAAGAAATGCAGCCACATTAGCTACTCATGACTTTGATCTGTTAGTGCCAGGTATGTTGGATATATTGAATCATACTATAAATGTCATTCAAAAGCTCATCCTCACACCATTATGTATTCAGGAGATTTGACCTATACTGCGAAAAATCCCAGTAGTATAAAAATTAAACCCCTCATGAGGACTAAAACCTTCTCGGGAGCTGAACTTTTTCAGCAATTGCAAACAGAAGCTGAGAATCTTAGAAAGGAAAAAAAACGGAACGTTTATTCCGGTATCCATAAATATTTGTATCTATTAGAAGGCAAGGCAGTCTACCCATGTTTATTGGATTCAAATGAACAAGTTATTTCTTTTCCACCAATAACAAACAGTGATATCACCAAAATGTCGCCAAATACAAAAACTATGTTTGTTGAAGTAACAAGTGCTTTAAATCAACAAACTTGCAAGTAAGTTTGCACAACCCAATTTTCATTTATCAGACTTCTCTTCTTATTTGGATATAAAAAGCGTTTTTTTATCGAGAATTGATGCCAAAATGTCCTAATCATCAATTTTTTTAAATGTAAGGATGCTTTTATTAACTTATTCTCATATTTATAGGAAAGTTTTGGATGATTTTCTGAAGGAGTTGATCATCCAAGGGTTGGGATGTGACTCAAGTACAGATGAAAAAGTTTTTCATGACTTGTATGTGGAACAAGTGAAGATTGTTGATTTGGAGGGTAACATGAAATCAGTATACCCCTCCAGAACAGATATACAGTATGATGATCCTCTTATCTCTGTCTTGCGAGAGTGAATATTATTTTTCTTGCATTGAATTGTTCATGTCATTCACAAAGTGAAGAACGCATTTTATTTTTAGAATTTTCCTCTCTTGTTTCTTGAGTTATTGTTACAATTACAGACTTTCTTCATGTCACACCTTTAAACAGCTATTGAAAGGAGTGGCACCAATCATGGATGAAAAAACTGTCACAAACATTACACCTGATTTGATACTGTTTCACAGTATTATTTCAAAATAGTTCAGGCTAGTCAACATTGATTTGCTGTGTTGATTTGATTGATGAATCATACTTTTCTATCTGCTTTCAACAGCTATGTGATTCAAATCATGTAGTGGACCAGAATTTTTTGTTCTCTTATTTAAGAGATGAGATCGATTGTAGCGCGATGTTTGTACACTACGCCTGGCAGTCATTGTTCAGAATAAAATTTATTTTTATACTCTGACCAATTTTGATAGCACTTTAAAATATCCCTACGTATTGTGTGATTTACTGTAGAATTTTTTCATCAAATTGTAAGATCTACCTTGTATAAAATTTGAATTGTCGCGATCGGTGAGATTTTACGTGATGTAAGATTGTGAATTCTTTCAGAGTTGAATTGTGAGGAAATGGAGGGTCATCAAGAAAAAATAAAACCTGATACTTGAGTATCAATTGATTTTGCGAACAATTATTCATATCTGGAGATCATCTTTATCTCTATTTAATTTATTTCGTTACTGGCGTTGCGCGTTGCGTGCATTAGTTAATTAGTGGAAATGGAAAAAAAATGATGATACGAAGGATCGCCAGTTATTATGATTTTAGTTTTCGGTAAAATTGAATCTTATATCAGCAACTTCAGCGACATTACAATGTGTAGCACACCTATATGTAAGCACGTTCGCAATAAGCACCAAGCGCGTGTGATCAAACCGCATATATATATCAAATGCGGATTTTAGTATTTACCTATTTTCACAAATCCCCGTGCCCTCTCCTCTGAGATTGGGGGCTCGCGGCTCGCTGTGTTTGCCGGTGGGCAACCGCATGTCGAACCCATTGTGAAAGCTTTATAGTCAAAATCAAGGATAACAAAAGGGTAATGAGTATGTACGACCGATAGATAGTTAAAGTGTAGATTTGTTTTCGATTGGTTCTGGATGAATTTACTACATGGACGATTCCGCGGTTGTTAATCTGTCGAATCAAGAACCGATTCATCATTGCGCGGAGCGCGGAGCCGTGATTCGCCCTGAACATTTCTCGGATCGGCGAAATCGAAAGCTCTCGGCGAACACCGTTGTGAATTAGCCGCAGTCCAGCAGATGACCCCAAATGTGAATGTGAACCAAATCAGACTTCCTCTGCCTTGAGTGCCTTCTGAAATTCCGAATCTGAGAACTCGTACAAATGGAGCATAATCATGCGCGAAAACTTACAGAGTTGTGGTGGTGTTGAAATGTGACTGGCAGTGAATGTCAGTGAATGTGCAGATCCACGGGCAGAGGCAGAACATCGCTTCAAAATTCACGCCTTTGAGGTTAGTTTCTTTTCCAATCTATTTACCGCGCGATAATTCGGCGATTGATCTAAATCTTTTGGTTTCGATGTCTTGATCAGACACATATTTTCTTGTTGTTGTTGTGAGTCTTCCCATCCCGTCGACGATCACGTTTATTAAATTTAGACCATTGGATAACATTTTCTTATCAATGAAACGAGAATGTGTAAGTCGATTGTGATGCATGTATGCGATGATGCGTGCATAATACTGTCTCGATGTATATTTTTTAAGTCATTGTAGCAGCTTCGAGCCACCGTCCGAAACACGATTTCCAGACAATAACGCATCCGAGATTGATTTTATTGGTTCCTTTATTCAACCTCGGTGACCGTAGACCTACATCGGACCGAAATCAATGAAAACCCCTTGGATCCGGTTATTGCTTGGTAATTTGCATGCTTGGTTCGCCGGAACTGCATTATCTTCAATCTTAATCCTCATCTCTTCAATTTTCGCTCCAGTTGATGCGTTGAGGCTCGGTATTTCTTCGTATTCTTGATTCATATATTGAGTGATTCCCTCCTTGTTCAAAGTGTGTTGCAACAATTTGAATTGCAACATACTGAAATATTTTCTTCCTGATTACCATTGGTATCATGATGTCCAAGTTGATGTTGATGTTTGTATGGAAATTTCTTAGCTGAGGCTAATTATGTAGCAAGAGAAATTTCCATTCTTCAAAATGACAATACTGGACAGAAAAAGTACAACAATCATAGTATGCAAATAAATCCAAACAGCTCCCATGGCATTAATACAAACATAAGATTGAATCAACATTAATATTTATTTTTCTTCATACCATCTACAGTCATGGGTGCTTATACTATTCACAACTAACACATACTCAATGAGAAAACAATTGGATATTTTGTTCTTGTAAATTGTGAGAAAAATCTATTCTTCATGTAACACTTTCAAAATCAATCTAATCCATGGAATGATTGAGATAATTTAAATAAGTTGGAACTTGCAATATTCCTGACATTTTACTCATGGAAATTAGCTCAGGAATAGATTGACACAATATTTCTTGATTAGTCCAGAGTTAATTGCATTCTGTATCACAGCAAAAATTATAAAAGTACACATGTTACCTTGTACACAATTGTTAATATGGAGAGTCATAATTGTTTCAGTTTTCTGGAGTAATGAAAATACAATTTGTATCTCTTTCCTTAGTTGAACTAAATGCTTACTTGAGATTATGTGGCTTGATTAAGGCTATTTTAAAAAAATATTTCATCATTGAAAATTAAACTTTCCTGGAACCATTGAATTTGGAAGTATGGTTTAGAGTACTTGAACTGATTCATCCCAGGTTTATTAAAGTTTTTGATGAAAACTTTGTGAGTTCTTATGATTTTTCCTAACATTAATTTATACCCTTTGCCAAAATATTGATGTCCGGCATCATTAACTCTCCAAGAATCGATGAATGAACTTTACTCATCAAATCCAAAAGAGTGTCTTCCTTCAACTCTTCTTGGGCTTCAATGAGATTTCTGTAACCTTGGGGAAACACCGTTAGGAAGATTACCATTATCACATTCATCTTGACTAGCAGATTGGAGGTAGTCTTGGAATAGATTTATTTGGCTTTGCGCAATGCCTCCCTTTCTTTGACATCAATTATACTTAGATTTATGCAAGCTACATAGCCATGAAGTATTGAGATCAATGCCTTCACAATGGCTACTGGTGCTGACAAATAAGCAACTGCTCGAAATAGACTGACGCCGACAACTGTAAATATAAAAATTGATTATCATTCCTCAGAGCTGAAATGAGCAGCAAAACATCAGATTATCTATGAAATTTTGTTGAAACTTTTTCCAAGACACAAACAAGCATTTTGCCTTGAATGAGCTTGTGTTTCAAAATCTTATGGCTATCATTTTGATAATTTCAATTCATTTCAGAAGTTGCAATTTATTTCTCATACTCACACACTGGTCCTTCGGTGAAATGCAGTAAATAGAGAGCAGCATAAAATGCTTCATTACCAGCACACATGAAGAAGAGAACTTTTCGGTTGGTGTAGTATATGTTCATGATTGGGTTTTCAGACATATCTATGAATTTGTGACTTGTCTTCCCTTGTAATACAGTTCTGAAACAATGGGAGAATCTTATATCAGTCAATCTTCAGAAATCATTCTCAACACCATATGATTATTAGACAGACATTTGCAGTACAGTGCATTTTTCTAGTTTGAAGCATTTTTTTTACTGTATAAACGTCTTGGATCAATCATTGATGTCTTTAATGCTCTAGTCAATCAAGCCAATCAATAGATTGTCAAAAATATTCTCCTACAATTTTGCTCTAGAATTATCCTAGACAAAACAAAAATTGAAGAAGGGGAATCAGAAATTACGTACGTGTGCAAATAAATCCAGTGACAAACAATATCAATTGCCATGCTGATCTGGAACCAAAAAGTATATTCAGGATAGAACTGAGCCAATGTGACTAGCAAGCACATAGTGCCAGCCCTATCCGTCAGCTGGTCAAGCATAGCACCAAATTTGGTTCCCTGATTAAAGTATCTGGCGGCGTGTCCATCGAAAGCATCCAGCAGGGCGCTGGTGATGTAGCACCAGGCAGCGACAGCATAGTGTGTTGGCATGAAATAGAATGATATGATGGCCAAGATGACTCTTCCATAGCCTGGAAAATGGAATGGAGATTGAAGATTATTGACACACTCCTTTCACTGTCCACGACACATAGATAGACCACACTTTCATTGACAATGGATCAGCTGTTCAGTCCAGCAGCTATTATGTAAAACAATAAGTTGCTCTCTTGGAATCAATAAAAGAAGACTTAGAAATGCAGAAACGCTAACGCTTCGTACTCTCTGCCGAGCAGAATCTTACAATCCAAGAATCTTCACGGGGGAAAATCGAGTCACCAAAAGGCTCTCTTTCAACGCGCATCCCACGTGCGCTTCTCAGACAGCCGCCCATTCCCCCATTGACGTGGAAGTAAGGACGACGGTTATACCGTTTACACTCACCAATGATGTTGGGCACGAAGAGGAAGATGTTTTCGGTCTCGGCCATTCCGCTGCCTCAGCTAAGCTCAGCTTCGATTTGATAACCAGAGCGAGACAAGAATTTCCGCTCTCTCGTATCGGCGCAGCAGAGCAGAGACGCTTCAAGGGCAAGCGGCTCGTTATCACGGGAACGTCGGCTTTTCCTCAAAAGCGCGTGCAACACGCAACTTGGAATCGCACACGTGCACTAGCTGAAGTAGCGTATCGCTCGTTTAACTTGATTTCTGTGCCACTGGAATGTAACTGTGCCGGCAGCTGAATAACTCTGGATGTGTCAGAAGTAAGTGGAGACCAAGGAGGTGGACGAAGAGAAGATGCGACGGCTGGAAGTCTGGATAAGCTACCCCACGCAGCGGAGCGTAAGAGCAGACGATGGCTCGTGCGTCGTCTGATCCACGCCCGCCTCTTACTACTGGCGCCACTCCCCGGCAAATGAGCAGTGCGCAAGCGCTCGGAATCGTCGATTTTATACGGGAAGCTTTAAAAATGCGAGCATTTTTAACTGCGGCCTGTTCATTGCGATTAATTATTGGGGAAACTTCTTTCAATCGGTGCATCTTACAACTCATTCTAGGTGAAAAAGATTCCGGATATGTTAGAGGCACTACAGATTCGCGTTCTTCCGTTCCATCTTCGATTCTATTATAATTTCTGGACGTTTTCACTGTTGGTTTTCTCGAGTGAATCATTCATTCGGGTTTATGTAAACCTTGTAACGCAAATTCATATCTTATCCCCATGGAATTTTTAATGTAAAATTGAAAAACGTCTCGCATTGAACAAGGTCATTGTTGTAGGGAATCGTGCTTTTCATTAATGGCTTGTCCAACATGATAATTCTCACCTCTCCATAAATGTGAGCTTTTGTGGAACATCACTGCCTCCTTCCCGACTAATGAATAATTATTGCTACAGGTTACCATCGTCTTTTTCAACTTTCTTTTGCAACTCATTATTTTGGTTCCGTCATTTCTATGATTAATAATCAATGAATTTCAACTTTGAAGGTAGCATTTGTAACGAGTTTGATGTTTTGTGTCGGTAACAGACCGGACTCTTCCCCTTATGATTCTACTGAAACCCAATCTCGATCACCAAATTGTTTAAATCAAGCTATACCATAGTCTCCAGCGCCTCTGACTCCTAAAGCTTGATCCATGACATCTAGATAGAATTAATTCATTATGGAGAATAGTCATACAGTTGGAGTTATTCAAACAAATTTTGTAAAAGAATACATTCGTTGACCGAGTTTGTGTATTATAACAACAGATGTCAACTGACTCTAAGGCATACCTTGCAAAAGTCTCGCAAAAGTTCGAATTAGAGAGTTTCCTCCATTTCAAAATTTTGTAGCATGTATCAAAAGAATTTTTACATTAACAAACATGATCTCATTCAAGTGCAATTAGAGTGTGTAAAAATGCGAAGGATGCATTTTCGTCAAGGGTATTTTTATGCTCTCCTCAATTGCCGTGAAAGCAAAAATGAATTCATGTTCGAAGTTCGGATATTTTGTCAGATGTTTCTGCGAGAAAACGAATTATTGTGTAGATATAGAGTCTTGTTAGCTCACACCATAATTTCTGACTTAATAGTTAAGTATAACTGGGTATACCCAGCAGATTATAGCCTGAGGCATAATAGGCAGAGAGACGATTTCTGTACTCTCCTCAGCCACAAGGAACTACTGTGAATGCCGCCTAGGCTCGGTCTTGAAAAAAATCACCGAGAATACGGAAATGAGTTTCTTCTCACCTATTGTGTCAGAATCATCGAGGATACGTGTTACCAAATTTGTGACTCTATTATTAGATCGTTATACAGTTTAGAGTCGCAGGTATAAACCTTGACTCCGATCCCCTTCAAATTTCCCAACGCACCTCAGCTCATGTTGAATTAGCTTTTCTTTGAACTCTCAGTCGAGGTTCATCAAAAATTTTTAAAGGAGGGCGGACATTTGGTTTCAAAAGCGTCATCCAATAAGCGGTGACTATTTTTCGTTGTTTTACAAAGAAAAATTATATTCTGCGATAAAAGGTCAACCATTTACTGAGCCTAAGCAAAGAATTTAGAATATCAACCTAGTCTTGTGAACTCGTCCAATTTACACGGCGATGGATGTCCGTTTCTAGCCTTTGGTTTCAATATGATGAGTCAAGAAAGGTATCTTATCTCGCACTATTCTTCTAGACTGTTTTCGAAACTTAGGAATCACTTTGAGTAGAAAAACATCAAGTTTCATTGTCTCATTCTACCTTCTTCGCCTGATTAATCAAGAACATCAATTTTGAATCGGAGAGAGACTTTTCGATGGCGTAAGATCACAAAATTTTCGTGGCTTATGCGAATGTCCTCACTCGTGCTCCTCACATGCAATCTCTGGCAAGTTGGTCACTGCGTGTACAGTAAAAAAAAACCTGTTTAATTGGATACCTTATAAGCTGTACGCCTCTGCCATTTGAAGAATTATTCCCACACGAACCATTGACCTTGAATGTATACCAATTGATCTTTGCAAGTTGGACACCTCTCTAAATTGAACGCCTCTAGATGGAAACAAGGCGTCCCAAGTTCTTCGGGTTTCTCTGTATATTTGCATTCGTAGTCGAAGTTCGGCCAACTCGCGAAAGGATATCAATAAATCGGGGCGGATGCATAACGAGGGACGAATGTGAGCGCGGCAAAAGGAGTATCGATGTCGCGCGGCCTCGTCCGTGAAAATCAGTGACCCAATTCAGTTGGGAGGAACATCGCAGGAGCTGCAGGGAACGCGAGAGAGATATGCGTCGGGGTTAGAGAGCACGGCCTTGGCCGAGTAGCATTCTTCACGCTCCCCATTGCGTGCGCGCGCGCTAAATCTCGTTCGAATCCGTCTTTTCTCCTGCCTCGATCAAAGAGAGGGCGAGTGAGAGAGAGATCTTTCTTGTATTTAAACAGGGTGGCAAGTCGGACGAACGCGACAAGATCGGCGTTTGAGCTTTGGAAATATATTGCTATAGCTCTCCAATATTAATGATCCTAAGGAGAAGAGAAAAATGCACCCCTCTCCAATTTTTCTCCCACTTGGCGCACCTATACAGGGCAGTTGTCGAGCAGGCGAGTCGCGCAAAGAGCAATGTAGCGCACGTGCAGCTGCTTACGCTCACACCCCAACGGGTGCCTTCAGCTGTTGCTCCTCCAATTCATTACGCTTATACCGGTGGTACATTACACTTGAAAAGAAAAAATACT
>JAPYYZ010003729.1:0-11050 GCA_030522705.1 Eretmocerus eremicus
ATCTGTTTACTGTAGTCGCAGCCGAGGATTGTATCCATATGACGTCACGCGGCGCTCGACTACTGAGAGTCACTCTCAAGTTTCTCGACTTTGAAACAACTTGCGCAAGTTGAAAAAGAATTTTGAGAATTTTTTCTCAAATTGCACCTTATTCCGCTGAATTTTCTCTAATTTGCCATACCATTTATTTAGGGGGTCAAAAAAATGCATATAGCCAATTAGGAGTTACGATATTGCAGTTCCAATCACATACTGTATGTATATTGAGGTGAGGGTACAATTCTCAAGCGAACACAGAATTCGAATGAGGTGATGATCACACACGATCAAAGATTGGGATGGCAGCATGTGGAAAGTATGCGTCTTTCTCATTGAATACGTTCGAAGCAAACAATTCTCACGTTTCGACAGGCGCAACTGTCTCACAAATCAGATCAACAATCTCATAAGAGGCACGAATCAGAAATCCCTCAGCTAACTCTACAATCGCTTTGCGCGATCAGGCAAACCCTCGTAGAACTACCGAAAGCTCGCAACTCTGCTGAAAATCCAAAGACTCCACGAGCTCGCGTAAAATTATCTCTCGCTCAACGAAAGCGGTAGCTCTGGTTCTCTTCGACCCGATAAATTTTGCGGCTCGCGCGTCGAAAGCGCCCGCCACGAGATAAAGCCTCCACACGGCGCGCGTGCAGTTAAATCAGGAGCTATGTACGGGAAACCCCATGGCGTCACGGGGAACAACGAGTTCCGAGGCTCCGAGCGCGGAGCAGATCGCGAATGCGAGAACAGGGGAGAACCGCTGCTACGACATGGCAGCCTGCCAGACGCTATTAGAATATAACGACGAGCTGCAGCGAGAAACGGAGACAAAGACTGGCGTGCATCGCTGCTCCGAGAGTTCGGGTTTCAGTCGAGGGCTTATCGATGAAAAGGTACGAGAGAAAGGTTTCCCATCATGTCCCGCAAGCCAATCCGTCAACTAGCGAGACCACCTGGAGCCGATATCTCTCGGCTTCTGCAAGACTCCGTCTCGTTTCGCCTGTCGCTCCGCTCGTTCTTGCGACGGACGGATGCAAAATCCTCCGGAGGGAATATGCTCGACGACGGCTGCGACGGAGGCTCGCGAATAGGCCGCAGCTTTAATGAAGACGAGCCACGGAGTATGGAGACGGGTTCGAGGTATACATGAATGCATGAAGTCGAGTTGGTAAACGATACAGGAGGAAGACGAACGATCCAAAAAATTCATGCCCCGTTGGCGTGGATGAAATTTTCCCTCGACAATGGTGCTTTTGAATCTAATTGTGCTCGGAGCTATCATTTATTTGTAACAACTGCTATTGAGATTGAGCGATTTTCTAGCGTGCGTCATCTCGGTAATGGCTCTCGTTCGAAAATGCGCGTCGGTCAATATGCGGCAATAATCCAATACCCGCAGAGCAGACGTAAGATGGAATTGTGCGAGCGAGCATGAAGAATTGCACGCACCCCGAGAGCAAAACTCCATTACTCATTCGACAATCGTAAATCACATCGTCTCCATCTCTCTCTCTCTCTCTTTCTCTCTCGCCGAATACGTCCCGAATACGTCTCTAAAGGAGAATTTGAGCACGTTCGTCACGCTATCGCTCATTTTCCAAAACGGCATCATCACGAACAGCGAGACGCCAGAGGGTGAACTCCGCCGCCATATAATAATGACGCGCCCCCTTCGAAATCCGATGTCGAGACAACCCTCGCGCCCCCCAACAATAACATATCGCGCATTCTCGTCGAGCAAAAAAGGGAGACAGAGAGATGACCGACCGGCAAAACGGCTCATTGTGAAATCTCGATTTCATTATTGCACGGCCGAGCGCAAGGAGATTTGGCCGAGGGTCCATGACGTTGCGGGAACAAAAAGCATTAGCGCGAGAAAGGGGCGCGCGCATCTTGTGTTTTCGTGCGGGGTGAAAATGTTTTGCCCTCCGCGTGATTCTCGCTTCGCTCTCAACTTTTGTCCCGAATGACAAGTGGGGGCTGCGAGCAGATCGTTTTATGGAGCCTGCGTCGGGTGCGCAAATTGAGAATTATCGATCTTTTCTCGCTCACTACGGACGAATACACGAGCGGCTCTACGAGATTGCTTTTTTCAACTGCGTCGATGCATCGCACCGTACGACCGTGGCAGGAATTAGAATCAAAGAAACGGAAAATTTTAATTAAAAGCTCGAGCCCTTGGCCCGGCCAGTTGCACAGGCGCAGAGAAAGGAGAGAGAGAGGGACGGCGTTACTCAATTCCCCAGAGAACAATTAGATCCTGAGATTTTTCCACGCCGCTGATGGGCACTGGGCTTTTTCCATTTCAAAGTGTGTCAAAAGATCAAGGCGTGCAAAGAATTGAGCTCGGATTATCTGAAAAAATCGAGGAAAAAATGGACTCCGATACCCACTGCCTGCAAGATTGACTATTGCAGCGAGACAGATTGCTCTCGCCGAGGACTTCCGAATGGTCGGGCGAGATAAAGTTTCAATGCGCAGTGTTTAGCCAGCGCAGCGGAAGTTCATTGACAATAGGCAGCCCTGCACCAGTCCATCTGCCGCGGGATGACAAATGATCGATCATATTTTGGCCCTACGTTTTCTAAAAGAGCCCGGAATGATCCGTCACAACGAAGTTACAGCTCCAGCCAGTTTTAATCTGCGAGAACGCGCGTCTCGCACGAGCTGTCGCGCGCGATAAGTCCTCACTCGTCGCATTAGAGCGAGAGCAGGGCAGTGTGCCAGGGGCTGCGTTGAAATGCAGACCGGGTTGATCTCGCTCGCAGCGCACAGAGCTCGCTCTCGCTTATCGTCGAATCGCCGAGGGCGAGTACGCGTCAACGGCACACCCACTCCCGCGAGCCGAGCCTCCACCCTTTCGCTCGCGTACGCGCGCGTACCGTAGCGCTGACGATGCGGCGGCCGATAGGGGCTCGCAGGGGTCGGTGCGATGCGAGATGAGGGAAGAGACGAGCGCGTGTCCGGAGAGCGGTGCGTTTGCTCGCATCCCCGTGCGATGCGAGCGTCATCGGATGCGAGAGGCATGCACACGTCGCTGCGGGCGGGATACTGCGTTGCGGCGGCACGCGCAGAGCCGGCTCCGTTGCACTGGACGCAGTTGGAACGGCGAAACGCTGCGGCGGCTGGCAGCTGGGGATCGACGTGTTTGGGAGAATTCGGATTTTGGAGGAGGGCGTGAGCGTTGGAATGACGCGGTGAATGGCGTTGCTGATAGTTTGGATGGAGGCAGAGGGGAAAGAGAGTACAGTGATTTGAATCGAGCCCGTAGTCCGCTTAGCTCTCCCGAGCATCCCGGTGGAGGGCCGAACAGCTTGCTCGGGTTGGATGTGAGACAGACGAAATCTTGCATCAAATTTTTCAAAAACGTCGACCGGACCGTGGACGGATCAACAGCAGGGAGCGTTCCGTAGCGTCACTTGTAGTTGACATTACGATTTGGTCTTCACATGTTACGAGATTGGAAGATGAATCAACAAATGCGTAGCGATTCGAGTAATCTTTTAGTTGGCGATCTTGCTCTTCATCTGCTCATTAATCATGGAATTTTTGATGTATGAGATTCTATATCGCTCTACTTGGGCTCAGGATCCGCATAGGTGGTGAAATAGCGGCCGTAACGAAAGTGTCTGAAATACTTGATAGAAAGAACTATGTATCACGGAAAATTTCCGTTCCGGAGTGTTGTGATTCAGTTCTGCTTTTTTCAGAGATCTCAACATCTTGGCCCCTGAGTGTTCAAAATCCAGTTTTTTTCGATCCAGCACTGCCCCTAAAGCGGAGTCAGAAACGTCAAAACGAAAGGTCTGTTAGAGTTAGGTAAAGCCAGGACCGGGGATTCCTAGAAAACGTGCTTGAGAATCAAGACTCTTCAGTTATTCTTCTTTCCATTAGGACATATTACCTCAAAAACTAAGTACAATAGAATAACAGAGCATCTAGGCTAGTTTCCGTACAGCCTTTCAAACAGTCCACGCAAGCCGTCATTTTGGCCCGGATTGCTAACATTCTGAAGTGGATAGCAAAAACAATTACGAAATATTTCCGTTTCGGAGTGTAGTAATTCAGCTCTGCTTTTTTCAGAGATCTCAACATCTTGTTCCTGATTGTGCAAGGTCCAGTTTTTTTCGATCTAGCACTGCCCCTAAAGCGGAGTCAGGGTCGTCAAAACGAAAGGTCTGCCAAAGTTAGGTAAAGCCAGGACCAGGGATTCCTAGAAAGCGTGCTTGAGGATTAAGATTTCCGTTGTTCTTCTTTCCATTTGGATATCTTGCCTCAAAAACTAAGTACATTATAATGTCAGAGCATTTAGGATCGTTTTCGTAGAGTCACTCTACTAACACACGCAAGCTGTCATTCTCAACCCGAATTGCTAACTTGATGATGGCTACGATTTTCGAAAAAGGATATGTCAATTGCTGGCTCGAGGGCGACTGAATTGGTCGAGATAGATTAGAAGAGTAAGTGAGTAGAGATACAGATTCAGTATCCAATATGCGTAAGCGGGCATTACATCTGCGTACGAAAGGAACAAAGCACCGACAGAGAAATCTGAAGGAAAGGGACGGGCAACGATGCAGAAAAGAGACTACAAGGGTGCAGCAAGAGGGAACATATTGATGAAACAGCGAGGGCTTTAAAGAAGTCAGCGAGCAGCTCAAGCGAAAATATAACGAGATCTCTGCCGCACCAGTACTGCAAACTGCAACACTGCACAGAGCAGCGTCAGGGGAGAAAAGAGAGCAAGGCGAGGGTTGGGCACCGTAACGCCACCGCGACACACAAGCGCCGCAGAAAATGACGCGAATCGGGCTTCTTGGTCGATTTGCGGAAACAGCGATATCGCAACGGTGACGAGTAGCGCAGCAGCCTCAGACTGAGCCTTCTAATAATAGAACGTTTCGTTAGGAGTGGCTTCGCTCCGCGCGGTGTCACCAGCCCTTCGCCCGTACGTTTCCGTCGTCGTCGTCGCTCCGGATGCCGATCGTATCGTGGCCGAAGCCGAGGAAAGCGGCGGCGAGCCGCGCTCGATCCCCGGCGTTGATTTGCATGCGCCGCCTCGTCCCACCGAGCGCGGCTGCTACTACTTACCGGACTGGCCGTGCGCTTTGTTGCCCTCCTCCAGTGCTCTCGTCCGTCTCTCCGGATCGCGGTTTCGCGCGTTCTAACGAGCAGCCGAGTCGACCGGAGCCGCTCTCGTAAGAGACTCTGTAACTGCGCAGGTAGAGCAAGTTGACTCTGGACGTAGTCGACGAGGCTAATGGGCGTTTCTAGTCCCTTTGTATCGAGGCTCCGCTATGCCATCCACGCGGAGCTTGACGCTGGAGTATCGGTACTGTTCGGAACGCTCGCAATTGACGCGGTGGCCGCAAGCTCTGGATGTGTAATACGCGATGCGTGACCCATTCTGCTCTTTTTTCACCGACGAAACTTGATTTACGAGTGGGAGGAAAAAGCTTGCGATCAATCCTGTCAGTCGTCCTTGAGCTATCGTCGATCTGGACAATTCGTACAAGCTTGCCGAACGTATTAGCTCGTTGGGCTTGGCGCGACCCTCCTCACCTATTCGTCTACGATCTCCGTCACTCTACCGAATGGGGCGATGAGAGGAAGTCCCTCGTCTCATGAAAAATTCCCTGGTCCCTCGGCTGAGGGCAGGGAACGCGAGCCACTCGCTCAATTAAGACTCGAAAATCGTGGCGAACGCAGAGGAGCAGGCGAAGAGAAGCTAAGGGAGCCATCCTCCGGAGGAATTTTGCGCTCGCGAGCCTGGAAAAGCCGGCCACCGCAGTCCTTCAGCAGAGTATTTAGCATGACCCAAAGATCTCCCTCTCGCACTCTTCGCTAAAGTAGTCTGTATATGCGTGCCCTCGGGGAGACCGCATTCTTGGCGTGCTCCGAGCGCGAGAATACTCCAAAGCTGTTTTGGGTGGTCTCCTCTGGTTCTGCCTTATCCGTGAGAGGAGAGCATTTTTTCCCGCGAGACTTTGGGTGGAGGTAGATTTGGAGGTGCCCCGAGGCTCTTTGTCGGCATGGGTTATTCTCGAGAACGGGTGAGATCGTTTGCGCGAGAATATGAAGGCAGTTCGACAGATGCGCAACAGCCGATGAATTACACATGGATGGGTGAGAGTTGTGATGCTTGTGGTGGAACTACACTGGGTGCACTGCAAGCTTTGATACGTATGGTTAGGCACTAGCGTGGTTTTTCGTCGGGATTGAGCTGCTGCAGTTGCTGTGGTGATGAAACATGACTTGAGGAGGAGTGGTTTAATTTGAATAGATTCACTCACGAGCCGACTGGAAACAATCAGAGAAGTGGACAGTTTCAGGACTCACCTGGAACAGAGAGAAGAAACTGGAATTAGTTCGATATTAAGGCGTACAGAGGGATTCGTATACGATGTATCAGTGTTGATCAGATGGGGAATTTCGGAGAGTTGAAGTTCTTCAGAACAGATTAAGTTTAATTCAGTATTTTGTTCACCTGATGCGGGTCAAGAACTGATAATGAGCCTAGTCTGTTCAACAATCATTTTTTTTTAACACAAGATCATGGTTGCCCTGTGTAACGAGCAATAATTTGTAATCGATGTGCTGCCTCAAGTTTCTCAGATCATATGAAATATTCAAGAGAGAAATAGATACAGTAAAAAGTCACGTAAATGTAAAATCAATGACTAGTTACTAATATAACACAATGTGCAATGTACAAAAATATTAGATTTGATAAGGGCCACAAAAAAATCGCCGAAAAGTTGCCCAATGAAGAAGATTATTGACTCGTCAAATCAATTGACAAATTTACCTTCTTCGACTCATTATTCATGGGGGTTGTCTTGTTCAAAGCTATGAACAATGCAATTCCAATTATACATTTTGATCAAACGTATGGTTGTTCGACGAATTCTTCAGGATTTTCCTGATCTTTGTGAACATGAATTCAAGCTACCTCATTCCGAGACTATAATCGGACTAACAAGAAGGCGTGGATCAATGATGAAATGTAGCTACTCAATATCGCATAACAAATATGTCTTAATTTGTATCGTTAAAAATCTAATGAGATGTTCAGAAATTTATCTCTCGTTGGCTACATTTTACAACTTCGAGTGTAGATTTGGAAAGTTCCCTCAAGAGCATTCAATGTCATTTTAAATTGAGGACACAAGTTGGATGTTCTCTACGCGAAACAAAAAACCTCAACGATCGCATAACTTCCATCGAAGGAATCCACATCAAGTCACGCAATAAGTTTCGCTCTCACAGAGACAGACATTCGAAAAAGAAGCTTTCAGTAATCAAGTCTCAGAACGGAATGAAGTCGTCAAATCGCCGAGCGCGTAAAACGTAATCCTCTTTGATTCCAGTCGTAAAATAAGCGCACGAACAACGCCGAGCTACAAGGAGGGAAGAACATCTGCAGGCAGCACCTACCAAGCTCTCCTAAAAATCTCCTCGTCTCTCATCAGTAGTATAGGTCGAGAATCGGTCCAGCAGCTGAAGTCTGCGGAGCAGAGAAAACGAGGCGCGGTGAAAACGAACGGCAAACATCAAAAGCTCGTGGAGATCAAATGAAGCCGTTGTCGCGTCTTTCGAAACAACGTAGCCGTGAACAAGCTTCTCGCGCCGATACTCTTGCCTCCAGGGGAATTTTCTCGCAACATTGTTTACAAAAAGGAAGCAGCGAATCCAACAGCTTATAGATGTGTACAAGAGAGATCGCGCCAAATGGCTACGTGCGGCGGAGAGGCGCGACCGCGTAAGAGCGGTAGAATCGATTGGAGTGGGCCCCGCGGCGCAGGATGCAGATGACGCAGGCAAACTAGTAAGGCGAGCTTCGGGGCAAAGAAGAGCGCGAAAAAGAGGTCGGGCGTAAGTATGGAGGGAGCGAAGGAGGCATAAGAGTGCAATAAAGGCCTGCCGCGAGCAAGGTAATGAGTGTGAGGCAAAAACACGATCCGGCCCTGGTAAATGTGAATAATTATTGAATGAATGTTTTAGTGCAAAAAAGGATTATAATAACTCTTCTGTGTCTAAATTTTTTATGGTATTACCGAACATTGGAAATCATTCATAGATGTACCCGCACTGCTTCATTGTAAACGACCAAAAACTCAACCTGGGACTGTATTGCGTGGAACAACCCAAATATATGTGATGCTTGGGCGATGTGTTGGTTGTGAAGTCATATGAGAACGGGAGTCGTGGACGCGACATTGTGATGCTCTCGCTGCTTCCGTGATGGATCGATGCGAGCGCCACGTGCGTCAGGTAAGGAAATGAATGTGCAACCCTCAGTGCTTGTAGGTACGAGATGTACGTGAGCGGTTTGAAAATTGCAGGAATTTCGTGGGGGAGTCTTTAGCGCTCAGCGCTGCGTCTTTACGTCCCAGTAAGATGAGTTAACAACAATAAAAATGCCGCATAACCCACAGAGGAAGCAGTAGACATGGATTCGCTTCGATAAAATAATCTGACGGAGACTTTGAATTTTGGAAGTGCGCACGTAAGGGTGTTTTCTTCAAGATACAACTTAAACCTGGAAAATGCAGGGAATTCTATTTTAAAGATTTTCTCGTCCGCTTTCATCATTAGAGAATTGATTGAAAGCTCATAACTTTGAAATTATTAATGGCATAACCGAAAACTATTTACTTAGGCTGGAGAATCTCTGACGTCACAGATGGGGTTATGCGGCAAGGTTGTTGATTCGAATAATGGGTCACATTTGATCAACACGAGGAAGATAATTGAATCATTCTAATAATTCAGGTTGACAAGTGTCTGAGGCTCTCAAAATTATTCTCTACAGCTGTCTCGGTCATTGCATGGTTAAATGAAATGCAGAAAGAAACTTGTGACTTCCTCTTAATCAAATGTTGTCAGCAGAAAAGGACACACAGTTCAGTCGCTTTTACACATATTTGTAGAGTCTGCAGTTAGACACAAGACCTCTACCTGTGATGCCTTTTAAATCAGAACCATCTTAGAATGAACAGATTCTCGACGGGTGACAGATTTCCCGGGGTAACTAACCGTAATCATATAATCCAGTTTTCCGATACACTCATGCGACTAATCAGATATTTCTTCGTCAGTCAATATCTTCATGATCAGGAAGAAAAGGTGGGACAAGCGTAATTTGATACGAGTACGATTGTGCGGGCCCCGGCATAATTCGAGGAATCGCGTGACAACCTTTATGAGTTCTGTGCGCCGAAGCACGCCAGATCTGTCTAGCAAACTTGCCATACAGAATTGACCCGACGTGGATGGAATTAGATTGTGTCTCAATCTGCGGAGCGTGGCACTCGTAATAAAGAGAAATGTCACACGAGATCGTCCATACTTGTTCTCCGCCCGAAGCATTGCCAACGAGTTATACACACAGACACACACGAACACGGAAAGGTACTCCGAGAGCTTCTCTTGCCGCCCTGGAAGAAGGCAAAGGGCCACGAGGCGACCAAGACGAGGGGAAGATGGAGTGTGCAGAATACACACAGAGAGCCCGTACAGGCATCGACTGGCGCGACTGCGAGCAAGACTTTTGCGCGTGGGGCGAAATTTATGGGGGCTGGTGCGGTAGGAAGTAATTATTTAGCTGCTCTTTGTCACTGCTCACGGGCCCGCGCGATCGCGCGATACCTCCGCACGGGGCGCTTGCCGCCCGCCCTCCGAAGCGACGACGACACCGGAAGCGCCAGCAGCGGCACCGCCACCCGCAAGCCCATCACGCTACTAACCTTGAAATACACTGCCTCCCGTCGTCGACGACTACCAGTCTCATGTTGGCGAATTTTCGCCCGTGCGGGGCCGTTTTGTGTATGGAGAAAGGGAGAACGAGGGAGGCGGAGGCTGATGCGCTGCTCGCAGCTTGGAGATAAGGGCCTTTATGCTCGCAAGCTCTTTTCTCGCTCCGGACGCGTGAAATTGAGCCATCTTATCTGGAGTATAGAATGATCGGTATTCTTTCCAGTGGCTCAAGTGTGAAGGTAATAAAATGGTCAAAAAAAATTTTTAGGAATACGTTTTTATGCACACGCTTTTTTGGCCAATCTTGTGCAAGTTTGAACTTTGCGCGTCTCCTCCTCCACTCCCGCCAAAAGCCACGTAGTTTTAGTAGTTTTTCTAGAGAAATCCAAGGTGGACAAACGCACATTGAATGATCAACATTGAGGAGAGGAGTGGGGGCCACGGTGAAGTTAAACAAAGTTGTATAACATAAAAAAGAGGTCCGTTCACTCAGTTGTGGAGGTTTGAATCGGGGGACTGGAGTCTAACGTTTCGCTCAAGCTTGGGAAAAACCCTGATTAGTTGAACGCTTGCGCCGACTGGAACGTCAGTGCAAACGCAAACACTCGCACAGCTGACGACCGAAATCGACTTGATGGTCAAAATGATATCTGACTGGACACGAGGCTCCGTTTGATTGTGGAAACTTCAATGAAGGACCGTATGCTTACATGTGTTGAAAGCATAACGCGCGGAGTCATGCACGGAGTCACTGGTATAGGTGAAACTGATAATAGAGCACAATATGAGGGTATGTAAAAGGCATCGACTCAAACGCAGAGACTGCGTGAGCTCGACGACTGCGGCCAACTCGGCGATTCAGCGACAAGTGCCGAAAATCGGAGCTCCGAGTACGCGCGCTACCGCGGAATGAAAGGAAGAGACTCTGAGCTGTTGGACCTTCGATAATAATTCATGGACAGGGTCATGGACTTTACGGCTCCGTCTTTTTACTCTGCCCTCGGCCAGCGAAACCCGCGTAAAATATACACGCAGAGTTGAACAATACAAGCTGCTCCCTATTATGGACACAACCTGGTGCCCAATTGCAGACTTGAACAACATACTCTGCAGCTACACATCGGCATGAGATTAATTTAGCGTCACAATTTCAGGTCGATATGATGATGGAGATCAGGCGAGTTCGGCTGCCCTGTCCGACTCGATCAAACTGAATCAGACCTCTCTCCCTCTCTACTTGCTTAACCATAAT
>JAPYYZ010003729.1:11061-22387 GCA_030522705.1 Eretmocerus eremicus
ATGCTTCGAAGAATGCGCCAGCGGTCGAGCTCACTGAAAAGATTCGGCTTCAGCAATTACAGGTTTTGAGAAGCTAGCCTGATCTGTTCTGATTGAGGGAATGAGAGAAAAATTGGTACATTTTTCTTGCTACTAGGATGGTAAAACGCAAAGGAGGCGCTCTGTCCCCTCAACCAAGGTATCAACCACACCATTTTGCTCGACACCAAATGTCCCACATAAATAGTTTATTGACCGTGGCAATGGGTCCATACCCCATTATTGCAAAAAAGCAAATGGCTTCCTCATCATTAATCTAAAATAATGCAGATCAGCGATCAATGTAGCAGCACTTGCGCACGCGACGAAATGTATGAGAGGAGCTCGCGAGCCCACAAGCTCCCTTCATACGCACTTATAAGCCACGCGTTCACCTGGAATCTCGTTTATACACAATAAGTTACGGCGTCCTGCAGCGCATCTCTCGAGTATATTAAATAAATGCGTAAAAGTGGCCGTTTACGGCTACTTGGGGTTCCGGCGGTGCGACTCCCTCCGCGACGTCGCTCCGTAGCAAACGGTGTCCAGAAAAAGCTAGCCCCACGAGAACGCGATAAACGTCGCCGGCGAGGCGCGCTCGCATAAATTTCGATATCGTAAAAGTGAAAAGCTCCAGAGAAGAGGAGAGCAGAGGGTCGTCAGATCGTGTGGCTCACTCGTAAAGATCAAAAAGAGATTTACACGCATCATTCGCGTGCGAAAATACGCAGGGCCTCCCCCGAGCCTCATAAAATTTCTTTGCCCGATCCATGGTGCATTTTAATATTGTCACCGGAACAGCGAGACACTTTCTCTTATTGCCGAATAATCTCGCGACATCGCAAGCTCGGTGATCCCGTTCGTAGATCGTACGTCGGGGGATTTGTTGGAGGTATAGGAGACGAGGAAGTTTGGTAGTTGATGTTGTTACTAAGTGGGCTTGCGTGTGAATACGCAGTCGGTTGTTTGATTTCTTTTGATGCACACGCGACAGCGCACTGATGGCTTTCGCTCGTAATTGTGATTGATGGCGATACGTCGCGAATTTCCGTGTACCTTCGGTGGCGGCGCACAAATTGGAAGAGCTTTTTACTTCTCGTTTTGAGAGATTGGAGCAGCGGTTACCGTTCATTTCATACACATTGATGAGGTGCGTTTTACGGAAAGGGGGGTTTGATTAATTTTGAATTCGAGAGATTAACGAGTAATAATAATACGACCGAATTGGCTCTCTCCCGGAGAGGATAATGAGTGCTTCGGATTCCGGGAAAAGCTCGCAAGCGCGAAAGAGCGAACAATTTCAAAAGCTCGATGAACTTGCGCAGGCGGACGTGTTTATTCGGCCGGAGAGTACAAAATTCGCATCGTAATCCAGTCCATTTTTCACGAGGCTCGATAAACGGATAGCTGTATTCCAATCGCACTCAGCTATTACGCGAATGACCCGAGCAAATCGCTCTGCATCACCGTAAAGTAGCAGCACGTATACCAACTCTCGCTCGAATCCCCGCTACATGCGCAGCTACCCTCGCGTATATATAATCCCGCGGGGCAGAGAAACACTCACACTCGCAAAGAGTGCCGCATACTATTAACACGCGAGATTGAATCCCCTCAAGGCACGCACACCACGCAAAGTGTGCACAGGCCCTACGGACGTGTGTCGTAAGCGATATATCGCGCGAAAAAAGTTCGCGAGGGGAGAGAAGCAGGTTGCCAAAGGGGCCGAGGAAAATCCGCTCGATCACGCGCGAGTCGATGACACCCTCCTTGTTTTCTTCGCGCACCCTTCGCCTCTCGTCCATGTCGGCGAGAGGGAAGAAGCCCCCGAATCGAACTCTAATTTCCTAATCTGCCGAGCTGGCTTTTCTCCTTCCACGAAGGCTTCCAAGCTGCAGCAACCCCTTCTCTCACTCCGGCAACTTGAAACCTGCAGCGAAATCCTTCGATACGTCGCTGCAGCGGCTATATATAGAAGCGCCCCTCGGCATGGGAGCAGCGAACTGTACTTGGGTTGAGCTCCTTGGGGAGTTCGAGAGAGGCAGCCTCTGCGGAATCCGTCTTGAGGGGTAATTCTGCAAGACGCGAATTCCCTGTGACGGGAATATTATTATTCGAGGGGCTGAGACAGAGAGACTGGAGGTGAGCGGTAAAAATGCGAGAAGGACCTTTCCATATTCATGATCTTGCGACACCGTATTAGAGACGTGGAAAGACGCGATGGGTGACAACTTTTTTCGCAGCGGTGAAAACGAATTTATCGTCGATCCGGAGTGTGAGAGGGAGTGTAAATTATTTCGACCCTGCGACGACCCCTCTTGGATGAGGAATTGAATCGAGTCCCTGTCAAAGGGCGTTGGATTGATAAATACAGCGCGTCGAGTTGTGCATTGATATTTTGAAATTCACGAGAATTTTCCGCACAAAACGCTCTCCATAAAGAACGGAATTTCTCCCAATTCAGTTCGAAAGCTCGCAATGTACAAGAGGGGTAGTATGAGAAGGGGGAGGATTTTTGTCGGCAGCAACGTACGCGGAAGAGAAAATGTTTACGAGCTTTTACGTATTTCATGTGTAAAACACGGGTAATCCGATGATCCTTCGACAAAGAGGATATCGAGCGCGTGCGTGAAGCGAAACCGGGCAGTTCGCACTCGTTGCCTTCCTCGGCGGCAACAGCGCCAGCCGCCCCGATCCGAATATAATCTGACAGAGCCGCTGCCGGGCCGAGACGCTCAGCCAGCGCGTATGTCTGACCAAACGCGCCTTTATCTACTGGCGCCTCCACTCGTTCACTCGCCCACCGCTCCGTGCCACAGCTTCTACTATAACGTAAGCCGAGAAGCTTATGAATCGACATCTGCGTGCAGTACGAGACGCAGCATCTGCGTCTCTCTCAATTCCTCTGAAATACGATACATCCTCGGACGTACGAGCTTGCAAGCTCGGAGTATTCCACGGGCTGTCTCGAGGCCAGGTGCAAAGCCCGTGGCCCGGCGCATGAGGCAGGCACGGCGCGAGGCGGAGGCGCGAGGCTACTCCACGCGACCGTGGCGCCACCTGGGCGTTGCGAGTGCGCGCCTGGGGCTTGTGCAGGTTGTAGACCCCCCGCGACACGCCTATATAGGCCGCGACGACGAGAGAACGACGGCGTGGAGGGCAGCGCCAGCCGCGCGCACGCACTATCGATTTGACGGCGCAGGCGAGGGTGGCGCTAGCTAAAAGCCCCGGCGCGCGAGGCTCTGTCGAAGCAGACGACGCAGCAATTGCTCCTGCTGCCCGCTCTGCGCGATAAACGGATTTGAAGGAGGGGGTTGTTCAGAATGAAGCTTTTTCGCAAGTTATTTGGTTGGTAACTTGCGATGCTTGGATTTGAGAGGTTAGGTTGACGATGACTCCGTAGTTACTCATTTTGCGATGGGGGATTGTTTGGAGGTGGGACAACGAGCAGAGAGTATTTAGTTATCGATGGATATTTTCAGACACAAAATCGATGCCTCTCATCGAAAAGTGGTTGTCGCTCAACCTCGTCTCGGTAGGATGCATCAAAATTTAATACTAGACCGACCGACAGGGATTCCAAAAAGCATGTGCTCCAAAGCCGTGTGAATAGTTCAAAATTTGTTCCTTACACCTCATTGTTATAGCTCCTCGAATACATGTTATATTCCATGACCAAGCTGAAACCGCCAGTAATTTGTGGATTTGAAACGTGGCGATCCTCCAAATTCTCTCCGCGTAAGTTTATCTCAGATAGGCGTATAATTTTTGCGAACAATACCAAACAAATGACATAATCTCCAACATGACGGATGGTTCTATGTCTGTTTCGATAAAGTTCATTAGACAGAAGATGCTCTCAGTGAATGGAGTTTCATCAAATACAATTTGGGTATTCTCAAATGTGAGATGATATTCAACGTTGATCAATTTCAAAACAACCGAACCAAGCTGCTCCATAATTCTCACTCATCAATTTTTGTCTATGCAAAATTGCATCAGATCTTCATTTGATCGCTGACTCAGCGAATCCAATGAGCTTTCTTTGAATAACCTGATGCACATCCATGCATATAAAACTTCTTGCTGGAAGTGTAGCATTGAATAATTAGACTGGCAAAGCTCTTGTGAATGTATGAATAACTAATAACGTTAGAGTGCAGTCTTTCGCTGGAATCCATTATTCCAATCGCCATAATTATTGAGTGAGAACCTATCACGACACTGATGAAGTAATTGAGAGCAGCGAGCAGCCTTTAGCGTGTAATATACAACCAGAAAACTCTCACAAACTCTAAAGTACAAGGAGCCCAGGCGAGATAAGAAATCGAAAGCTCATCTCTTCGACTGGCTCATTGCATATTTATCAAAATACCGGTCCTCCCGCGTGTATGCCACGCTCAACTCGAAAATGTTGCGCTCAAGCGCGGGATTATGTAAAGGCATTATGTAAATAGCTGCAGCATTTTATGTACGCTTAAAACACAATATTTGCATGAAAGTAGTTATGAAGCGGTAGCTACACCGGCCACCCTCACCATTCACCCGAAAGCGCACTCGGGGACTAATTTCAGCCCGTACAAGTACTAACAGCCCCGATCGAGTGCTCGTCCATCTATCGATCTTTCCATCATCTCTCTCCGCCAATTCCTACATAATTATAATTTTCCAACTTTCGCCATGCTCGCGCGAAAGCCAAACTCGAGCCCATCCATCGGATGACTCTCTCTACGTGTCTCGCGCGCAGTTTTGCCTGCGAAAATTCATCGAGGCAGCTTCAGATAGTTGCGGCAGAGACTTTGAACGAGGCTCGGTAAACGTCAAAGAGCGACGCGACGCGGGTAATAAGCCTGCGGCGGCGACGGATAGAAAGAGCGGGGAGAGGGGGGTAGATGTCGCCTGCTTCGCGTACCGGAAATGTGCTTGTCAAACATAATTTCCACGGGGTAATCCCGGGGCCTCGACTTAATTCCGAGATAAAAGATAATTTCGCGCGGGTTTACGATCTCGGACCCGAGACTGTATGAAAAAGTCGGCTTATACGAGAGCGAGAGAGAGAGAGAGGACTAACTCTTGGCGAGCTGAGGATATATCCTGGAGAGGAAGAGAAATGGGGCGAAGTGGGCAGGAGGCGGGACAGATTGCTCGTTGTTTCAGAGTTAAGCCCCGCTGCGCGAGCTCGCGGCACGATCCTGGCGCAAGACTCGGAAAATGCTGGCGTTGCATGGTGCTCGAGGAAATGCGGAGGGGCGAGCGGCGAGCGAGATACAAATGACAGCGCCACCCGTTTCCTGCACGTTGTCGCGTGCCGCGTCGTACGTCGTCGTCGCGAAAATAGCATTTTTCAGCCGATACTTTATGGTTTGTCACTTGTCCTCCATCAACAATGGATGGCTACTATACCCTGATGGCCGTCTCCGACGCTGCTCGCATATATGTATACGTATCGAGCGGAAAATGCCTTTTCATTACCATACTTGTACCCGTAACACTCGACTGCCACACACTTTTTATCTTTTCAAGTTGATCTATTGGGAGATGACATTGATTGACCCGCCTGGGGTCGCGGCGAAAGAGTCGAACCATTTTCCAAGTTTTCATTGGTTACAAGAAATGTAAGAGCTGTGGCAAAGTTTTGTACAATGGTTCTGAAGTTTTGATCAGTGTTGGAAAACAACAGCACTTGCATGCATGAATTTTGAATTGTAAAAATTATCTTATATATTGAGAGGACATAATTCCCATTCGAATAATCAGATGAACTATCAGTGCATTTGACAGTAAGTCACATAAAAGTACACAAGATTTCGTATGAAATTTTTGGAACGAATAAACTTCTACGAAGAAATTCTCCCCAAAAGAATTTCGAACTCACGATCTACACAGCTAAAAAATTTTTCCGTGTGTGTATTCCGTGGAAGCTTTGGAAAATTTCACATAATTTTCATCAAAACCCGTCAGGCACTTTCAACTCCACAAATACATTGCACAAATCAATTTTAAATTTCAAGTCTTGTGGAGCAACTATCGTACAGCTGTAAGATGAAAACGATACAAATATTTTAGGTCTGTCAAAATGTTCAAAGCCAGTTGAAAGTCATTCACTATATTCACATCATTTGTACAGATTTCTTCACATAGCGCGTGATATAACTACATCTTCTATGGACAGGAGGATCAAATACTACATAGTTACAGACTTCATGCCACAACAGAAGTGGACATATCAGAGTGGTACAAAAAATGCATATTCCTGGTTAAAATGTAAGAGTCAATGCCTCAAAGATGCACCGCTCATTCCCCGGTCTACTAAAAATCGATGGGATTTAGTATTTAAATGAGTAATCGGCTCGAGAATGTACAGAAAACGAGAGAATTGAAGACCACGCACAAGCAGTACCGAGGAAGGCTACTTGATATTTATGCGATCGATCCAGCCCGAGCTTAAGCTTCCTGTATCGAATTGGCGGGTCTCTGCTCTCGCTCGGCGACGGCGGATTATTGGATCAGCGTCATTTTCCGTTAGCAGCCAGTGCTTTGCGAGCACACAGGGCGAGCCGTTCTTATCGAATCAACAATGGTCCGGGAATAGCATGGTCCGTCGCGCGATTAATTGGCATCGCATTCAGCAGAGACGAGACTGATCGCTCGAATCTCATTTTGCGTCCGTCCGTCTGTGCATTGGCTAATGAGAGCTAAATGCGGAGCTCACGGTGTGAGAGCCTCTGTATATACGGGTCGCGCTCGATGATGCACCTTCTTCGGATGATAATTCGCATCGAGTTGTACCGCTGGCTAATGCATACTGATCGTCATCGTTGGTGCATTGGCATATATGCATATGATCGGGGCGACGGACAATGGCGTAACGACTCGATGCGCTTTGACTGCTGTATATGCGTATTCTCTGGCGTGTATGGTTTGGGAGAGGCCAGTTCGGTGCACACCTATGCCAATACGCCGAGATTCGAGCAGTGCCGATGCATCACCTGATTAGCATGGCCGCAGAATCTGCTCGGTCATCGCACTATTCTATCTAGCTGTTGTCAGTGGGTTATCCAGCTAGTCCATCTCGGAATAACATACGTCGATCGTGTATTGCTAGCAATCGAGACCTAGGTATATGGTTGCAAACTGTATTATGTTCGGTGTATCAGATATAGGAATGCACCTATAAACTTGTTTGAAAATTCTTTTTTTCGCGAATGCAAGTTGGCTTTTCAGCTACAGCAGCGTGAAACATTGAGCGGAAAGTCATGGTGAGAATTTCGATTGAACGCAAGTTATTGTCAGGAATTATAGTTCCTATGAGTAAAGTTACAAGAACTAATAAGTTGCATCTCTAAATTTTACAATTTTGGCGCGAGGACTACATATTTCCCATCAATATACAAGTATATGTATTTTGGAGATATTTTGACCACTTGAATATTCAGGGTAGTCAAGTTTTTGATTGGAATTCCATAGTAGCGGTAAACTTATGGAAGCAGATTGTTCATTCTGCACATGATCATTTTGATGAGCACATCAAGTCTTTGAGGTATTTCATCGAAGAATGGAATGAGGCGTCGGTAAGTGACACACTCGAGCCGATGAGGTAGGAATCTATGATTCTATATGATGGTATTGAATAAATCTTCATTCCCGACCGTAGGTACAATCGTGATAATTCACAGAAGCTCTCGTATACTATACGTATGACAATTTTCTGAAAATGTTGAGTGCATTCTTCCGAAGTAATGAACAAACATGTCTAAAAGACGTCTAGCTGAAAGATCTTATGGATATCCATGCACAAAAAATTGCCCTTTTAGTTCTCGATTACATACGCACATGCGAAAATCTAACTATATTTCTGGGTGTGGGAGGAATGAATGGATATTTTGAGGGTTTTTTCCACATTTTGACTGCCCTAAAGATGAGAATGAATGGAAGAGATCAAAAATAGGGAAATCTCCTAATAGTCAGAAAAAAGGGGTTTATCGTAAGCTTTTCATATTCATAAAACTGGCTGAATAAGACAAATAGTCCATGTCTGTAAACTCTAACCTAAAATTGATCGGATTTCTCATTTTTCCGATTGAAAATTCATAACGTACACGTTTTACCAGCACATTCACAAAGAAAAAAAAATCTATGATACAAGTATTATCATATCCAGTCCCGGTAATTTTCTTTGACGCTCATTCCATTGTAATTTTTCTTTCATATATATGGAAAAAATATCAACATTCATGAGAAATTGCGCAAGATATCTCTGCTCCCAGATCTGGCGGGCCCCATGCAAGCACCCACGTTATCGGTGAGCGAGGGTCGACCGAGGCACACTCTTGATTCGTGACACCGGAAAGCCTGCACCAGTGAGAGAGCGCTGGACGTGTACGGATTTTTCTGCGTGGGCGGCCAGGCGAACGAAGCAGCGTGGTGGCGCTCATCAGGAATTCAGAGCGAGAGCCGGTCTCGTTTGGATGTAAAGCACGTGGTGCAGCAGCAGCACCAGACCGGTGGCATAGCAGTGAGATTCACGGGGTCACGCGGAAAAAAGCCGGCCACGGCTCAGCTGCAGTATATACCCTCAGAGCGCGATACTCTCCGCAATTGCGCCTGCGTCTGTCTCGCTTCCGCTCGTGGAAGCTAACCGTAAACGCGCTCGTGTAAACGTTCGCGGAAGCATGGCAGCGACGTATCCAGACTCTCTCGAGAGGTGACACGAGAACGAAAGAGATACTAGAGCCGAGAAAATGTGCAATCTGGCCGGTTCTGCTGGTCCGCATTATGGAATGTCCCGTTACGCGCACATAAACGCTTCGAGTGTGTCGCCCGCTCTAACCTAGCTATATCGGAGTGGCATACATCAGGACCCGCTCTGCTCTCCACCGCAGAGCGACACACGCCGAGGTGTGCTTTAATTGTTTCGCAAGGCTAGACGCGGCGGGCACACCTTTTTGCCTGGAGCCTTCGTCGGCACTGAAAGCTCGTTTCCTCATCCGGCGTTGGGTTCAAGATCCCAGCCGAGGTCGACTCTCGGCTGAGGCGTTCTAGCAGATTTATTAAGCGCGATTCGCAGCGGAGCAGATTCGTTTGCTTCTTTTTGCGCGCGCAGCAGGTCGACGCAAGCCGCGCAGCTTGATTTCAATTACGCGCCCGCGATTGTTTGCGGTCGAAATTGTCTCGCGCAGCTGCATGGCATACATATGCCGCAGAACGGCACGACAAAAAGGCACGCGCATTGTCGTGACGAGAGACCGTTTCGCTTGATTAATGAGCAGGGGCGAATTATGAGCGACTGCGTCGGCGTTGACTCGGGGAATGGATTCGCGATTACCTCGGATTTTGGAGAGGGTTTGCCCGGGATCTTACGATGCCAAGAGAGTGGAGTGGGACATGATCAAGATGAATGCAAAGCAGGACGATTCCCAAGTTTTCAAGGTTGTGGGTTCCATAAGGGATGTGGAAACAAGAATAGTCGTGGGGCTTAGATTTTAACACTTTCTGAGAGAGGAGGATCAAGACAATATTTCTAACTTCCGAGAAAAAATGGTGCCACTTATGCATAGAAGTTTGGTCAACTCCTGCATCTCTCCTCAATATAAGATATTCATCTTCAATCAGAATGCTATCAAATGATCAAGCACATGAATTCAAGAATCAATCGCTGCAAAAAAGGACAGATTCGATGACATACACATCAATCTTGGCTGCATTGGATTCTAACGCTATTCAAATGACCATAGTCAACGTGAACACATCCATCGGATGAATGCCCAACGAAAAATAGAGATCTACATTTAGCGGAAAATTGCTATGACATTAGATCAATAGTAAAAGATACCTCTGAGCAATCTTTGTCTTGAAAAATTTCCAGTTCATTTTTCCAGGATGTCTAAGCTCATTCAAGCATGCCAGCTTCATCTTACCGAAGATCATTCTAAATTCATCAAAGATGAAACCACCCAATGTTTCGAAAAACTAGCTCCAATCAGAAGTACCAATTATTGAGATCCACCATTGTGTAAAATACTTGAATGATTCGTACGAAGCTTTCGGAGTCCATGAGTTTACTATTGGACTTATACTCCTGCAAACATCCAGTGACTGCCCTATACTAGAAAATTCACCACGAATCATCAAAAAATTTGCACATTGATGAAGCTCAACAACTCGCATCTGTGAACAAAGTTACTTCCCCAAAATATTGTGTAGTTCCTATTCTAACATGTTGATGATGGGAGTCACTAAGGTAGAGCTTTGACATGGTTTTAAGCACACAAACCACCGCTGGACAGGCATCGACGCTCCTGCATCGGCAGCATGGTCAACGAACGGCAACAGACACCTAATCAACCTAGTTTATGCATCAGACTCTACCTCCAGCCTGCCGTTCCCATAAAACCAAGTCAGGCCGATAGCGAAGCTCTCTTGTGTCCACTACTCCCTCCACCAGCCTCCCGCGTTCTCCTCTTCGAACCCGCCCCAGCCGCGGGTCCGTCAATACACCTTTCCTCGTTCCAGCCGAGCCAGAGTATACGCCCCTCGCCAAGATGTGGTCCCGTTCGAGGCAGCCGCATGGCACACAACGGGACGCCGGAGCGCCAAAGACATTGGCTCCGCTCTGTACACACAGAGTGCGTGTGTACGCAGGTACTCGACGGCGTGAAAATCCATCGGGTGCGGCGCAAGAATCGATCACGCCCGCAAGCTCATGAATCATAAAGGTGCGCGAGTAACGAGCACGGAGAACCTTTTCTCACCCGGCGCGACAATTATCCAACTGTGGCAGCGGCAGCTTCGCATCGCTCGGAGGAATCGAGCCTAGCTCTCTCGTCGATTATGCGCGACTGGCACTTTTTGCGAGCTAGAGGAGAGAGCTGGAGTGGTCGCAAAAAGAGGGTTCAAGAACCCGAGCACAACCCCTTGAGCGAGAGCGCGAGGATATGCGCGAGTACACATGCGAGAGGCGAGCCCGTAGTTCGCGTGCGAGACGGGCGGCCAACACCACGATACTACGTGGCCTCTCCTTATTTTCCGCAAGATGAGTAAGAGCGGCGGATACTTGTGCGATGTGTGCTAAAAGAGCGCGTTCTACCCCGCACGAAAGACGCGCATCCCGCCTGAATGGATATTCCTGCATTACGGTAATTCTCCCTGTGTGTTACGCAGATGCGGGCCAGGTTCTTTTCGCAGAGAGCATCGCGGAGGCAGCCCTTCAGCGAAAGCCTGCACTTGTAAATTGAATAACCGATGCTTGGTGGATGAGCTGATGCGGCGACGCTCTTTGTATACCGTACGCGCTATTTTACTTTCAATT
>JAPYYZ010003730.1:0-11325 GCA_030522705.1 Eretmocerus eremicus
TTCAGCACTCTATCTGCTCGACGAGAGTTTTGCATTGATGATCTGCATTTCCACGTGAAACCTTTCATAAAACCCTTATAAATCAAACGATTCGGGTATATCTCCGTCTTTGCATGGGCGTATCAAGGTGAATTATTTAGATTTTTTCTCGTATCATAACTTCTAGTCATTTCATCCTTCCCATCAAAATTTGTATATTTCTTGAAAATTACCATCCCTAGACCTCACACAATTTTTGACCCTCGATCCTCATCATTCTTCCAGTTACGAATTTCAAAAGGTCAAGTTGTTTATAATTGAAAAATTCATAGGAACGACAGTTTTAACTCTTACAATGCTCTAACATCTTCGATTCTCCTACACAGAATCCAAAAAAATTATTTCAGCCTGGATTTCATTCCCACAACTCATTCTATCCTTCCGGAAATCCTGGCCTTCTTCCTTTTCATTTTATGGCTCAACCGTTTCGTACAATACCGGAATACCCCATATTTGATCCTCTGGCATACGGAATTTCCCACTTTTCGCCATATTTCCTCTTCTTATTCCACACGCTTCACCATTGTAGAAAACCAGTGATATTTGGATTCTTCATTTTCCATAATTTTCTTATGACAAAGTGCTCATCACTCATCTTTCGTACGAAAATTCCTCTTGTTCCTTCCTGTTTCCATTCTTGTTATTCCATAACTCCCACATATTTCATCCTTCCACCGCTTAGTTTCGTATCTGTGTTCTCTATTATCATCTCGACTCTTCAGGGCCTTTGGCCTCTTGACCCACGCAATGGCCGATTATGTTCTAGCTCGAGGAATGGCAAGTTTTTTATTTTCACATACTTTTGGGTGAAAAAACGACGAAAAAAGCCAAAATCAGAGGCGAAATTTTCCTCGCATTCTATTTTTTTCATTAATTTGGAATCATATGAAGGAGATACTCATGCGGGATTTCATTTCAGAGTTAGTCAGGCTTCTACTGGAATTTTTTCAGACTTTTTGAATTGATGGATTATAAGTTATCGCGAGAACATCGAAAAAGCTGAGAATTTGCTGTGTCGTCTATAGACGACACTGTAAGTGAAGGGGCTAATCCCGAAAATATTCAGAGTATTCCCAAGGACGCAGAATTATATCTGAGCCCTTGAAGAGCTCCTCATTAGTGCGCTGTAAAACTCTGAAAATCTTGAAAACGCGCTCTTTTACCATTGATGCCATCTGAGGAGAACTTGGTTATCTATCTCAATGTGTGGATACAGTCAAATCACACAAAAAACGATTCCCCCAGTGATCTCTTGGCCGCAGAAATTGCTCAGAACAGTGGGCGAACCATTGTGTGAAGACTTTAATTGGCAAAGTGAGTTTCCCTGCAAAGGACAGGGTTTTACAGCGTCAAGACTATTTTTAATAGATAGCTTTTTCAAAATACCTACCCATTCGAGTCACTTCGATGTGGAACGACCAAAGATTTAGCTATTTTAGGAAGAGAAGAAACGGAAGGCACCAACTTTGAGACTTCTGGAAAAGCTCAATGGCCGATGTAGGCTTAAGAAGCGTGTATCTTCGGCTATGCTTCACCGAATCAACACCAACGGAGGGTCATTTTGTGAAGAATGAATCAGCTATTGATTGGTCTAATCTCAAGACTTCAAATTTACGCGCAAACACAGAAAACCACCCCTGCTGAAGGAGATTGGGTGGGACCCCACGTGGGATCCCACGTAGTACCCCACGGAGCTGGTGATATCATGTGGGACGTCATGGAAGAGGATTCATAGGTACCACGGGACTCGTGAGACACCGTAGAACCCTGTGGGACCCTGGAGACTCCCTTGAGATTCAAGGGAACGCGAGTTGACCGGGCGCTGTTGAGGAAGATTGCGTGGCATCTCACAAGGGACCTGCCGGTATGTTATAGGACCTCGTGGGACCTCGTGGGACCGCGTGGGGAGCCATGGGTCCACGTGGAATGTGGGACCCCACACAGATCCCAAGCGATACCACTGCGTCCCACGTGGCCCCACGGGGTCCCGCGAGGTCCCATGGGATTCATAACTCACGTCCCACACGATCGCACTGCGTCCCATGCTGGTCCCACGTGGTCCTATGGCTCACCACACGGTCTTACGCGGCCCCACGAGGTCCCGCGGAGCGCCATGGGACATCTCACACGGGTCCCACGTGATCCCACTGAGTCCCAAGAGGTCTCGTGGCGTCTCACGCGGTTCCACGAGGTCCCACGAGGTCCTACACCATACCGGCAGGTCCCTTGTGAGATCCCACGCAATCTTCCTCAACAGCGTCCGGTCAACTGGCGTTCCCTTGAGTCCCAAGTTAGTCTCCAGGGTCCCACAGGATTCTACGTCCTGCTGAGAATAATTTCATGGGATCCCTTTGGGACCACCGTGGGGGCTTAAGGGGACCTCGTGGTATGGTTCTGGGTGCCGAGGGATCTCATAAGACAACGTGGGACCTCATGGGACCCATGCGGAACCCATGGTACCATCAAGGGACCACCTGGGACCTCATGGGACCTGCATGGGACCTCGTGAAATGAGGCTCTAGGTACTGAAGGACTTCGAGAGACGTCGTGAGACGCCATGAGGCCTCATGGGAAGCCCATGGGACCCATGGGAACCGATGGGACCATCATGGGACCACCTGGGACCTGCATGGGACTTCGTGAAATGAGGCTCTAGGTACTGGAGGGCCTCAATGGACATCATTGGACGGCATGGGACCTCATGGAGAGCCCACGGGACCTATGGAAACCCCATGGAACCGTCATGGGACGACCTGGGACCTGCATCGGACCTTGTGAAATGAGGCTCTAGTTACTGGAGGACCGCGAGGGACGTCATGGGACGTCATAGGACCTCATGGAAAGCTCATGGGACCCATGGAAAACCCATGGGACCATCATGGGACCATCTGAGACCTGCATGGGACCTCGTGGAATGAGGCTCTAGGTAATAAAGGGCCTCAATGGACGTCATGGGACGTCATGGGACCTCATGGGAAGCCCATGGGACCCATGGAGAACCCATGGGACCATCATGAGACCATCTGAGACCTGCATGGAACCTCGTGGAATGGAGATTTAGGTAGTAAATGGCCTCTATGGACGTCATGGAACGTCATGGGACCTAGTGGAAAGCCCATGGGACCATCATGGGGCCACCTGGGACATGCATGGATCTCGTGAAATGAGGCTCCAGGTACTGGAGGGCCTCAATGGACGTCATTGGACGGCATGGGACCTCATGGGAAGCCCATGGGACCCATGGAGAACCCATGGTACCATCATGAGACCATCTGAGACCTGCATGGGACCTCGCGGAATGAGGCTCTAGGTAATGAGAGGCCTCAATGGACGTCATAAGACGTCATGGGACCCATTGATAACCCATGGGGCCATTATGGGACCACCTGGGACCTGCATGGGACCTCTTGAAATGAGGCTCTAGGTACTGAAGGACCGCAAGGGACGTCATGGGACGTCATGAGACCTCAGGGAAAGCTCATGGGGCCCATGGGCAACCTATTGGACCATCATAGGAGCATCAGAGACCTGCAAGGGACCTCGTGGAGTGAGGCTCTAGGTGATGGGAGGCCTGAATTGACATTATGGGACGTCATGGGACCTCATGGGAAGCCGATGGGACTCATAGAAAACCCATGGGACCATCATGGGACCACCTGGGACCTGCATGGGACCTCGTGGAATGAGGCTCTACGTACTGGAGGACCGCAAGGGACGTCAGAGGACGTCATGGGACCTCGGGGAAAGCCCATGGGACCCATGGAAAACCCATAGGACCATCATGGGACCTCCCAGGACCTGCATGGGACTTCGTGAAGTAAGGCTCTAGGCACTGGAGGGCCCCAATGGCCGTCACAGGACGTCATGGGACCTCATGGAAAGCCCATGGGACCCTTGGAAAACCCATGGGACCATCATGGGACGACCTGGGACTTGCATGGGACCTCGTGAGGCTCTACGTACTGAAGAATTCGAGGGATGCTAGGGAAGCCCATGGGACCCATGGGCTTCCAATGAGGTCCCATGACGTCCCATGACATTCCTTGAGGTGCTCCAGTACCTAGAGCCTCATTTCACGAGGTCCCATTCAGGTCCCAGGTGATCCCATGATGGTCCCATGGGTTTTCCATGGGTCCCATGGGCTTCCAATGAGGTCTCATGGGCTCCCCATGACGTCCCTCTAGGTCTTCAGTACGTCGAGCCTCTTTTTAACAGGTCCCATGCAGGTCCCAGGTGGTCCCATGATGGTCCCATGGTTTTTCCAAGACGTCCCATGACGTCCCTCTTGGTCCTTCAGTACGTAGAGCCTCATTACACGCGGTCCCTTGCAGGTCTCAGGTGGTCCTTCAATGGTCTCATGAGTTTTCCATGGGTCCCAATGGCTTTCCATGAGGTCCCATTATGTCCCATGACGTCCCTTGAGGTGCTGTAGTACCTAGAGCCTCATTTCACGAGATCCATGCATGTCCTAGGTGGCCCCACGATGGTCTCATGGGTTTTCCAATGGTCCCATGAGCTTCCCAAGACGTCTCATGACATCCCTTGTGGTCCTCCAGTCTGTAGAGTCTCATTTCTTGAGGTCTCATGCAGGTCCCAGGTGGGCCCATGATGGTCCCATGGGTTTACAATGGTCCCACGAGCTCCCCATGACGTCCCATGATGTCCCTCGCTGTCCTCCAGCTTGTAGAGCCTCATTTCACGCGGTTCCTTGCAGCTCCCAGGTGACGACATGATGGTCCAACCGGTTTTCCATGGGTCCCATGAGCATCCCATGATGTCCCATGACGTGCCTCGGAGTCCTCCAGTACGTAGATTCTCATTTCACGAGTGCCCATGCAGGTCCCAGGTGGTCCCATGATGGTCCTATGGTTTTTTCATGGTCCGATGGGCTCCCCATGACGTCCCATGACGTCCGTCGCGGTCCTCCAGTTCGTAGAGTCTCATTTCACGAGGTCCCAAGCAGGTCCCAGGTGGTCCCATGATGGTCCCATGGTTTCTCCATGGGTCCGATGGGCTCCCCATAACGTCCCACTAGGTCTTCAGTACGTGGAGCCTCATTTCACGAGGTCCATGCAGGTCCCAGGTGTCCCATGATGGTCCATGTGTTTTCCATGGGTCCCATGGGCTTTCCATGACGTCCCATGACGTCCCTTGAGGTCCTCCAGTACGTAGTGCGTCATTCCACGAGTGCCCATGCAGGTCCCAGGTGGTCCCATGATGGTCCCATGGGTTTCTCATGGGTCCTTTCGGCTCTCGATGAGGTCCTATGATGCGCCATGACGTCCATTGAGTCCCTCCAGTACCTGGAGCCTCATTTCACGACGTCCCATGCAGATCCCAGGCTGTCCCATGATGGCCCCATGAGTTTTCCATGTGTCTCATGGGCATCCCATGACGTGCCATGACGTCCCAGGCTGTCCCTCGCGGTCTCCCAGTACGTATAGCCTCATTTCACGAGTGCTCATGCAGGTCCCAGGTGGTCCCATGATGGTCCCATGGGTTTTTCATTGGTCTCATGGGCTTCCCTCGAGGTCCCATGACACGCGTTGACGTCCATTGAGGCCCTCCAGTACCCAGAGCCTCATTTCACGAGGTCCCATGCAGGTCCCGGTTGATCCCATGATGGTTCCATGGGTTTTCCATGTGTCCCATGGGCTTCCCATGAGGTCCCATGACGTCCCTCGAGGTCCTTCAGTACGTAGAGCTTCATTTCACAAGGCCCCATGCAGTTGCCAGGTCGTCCCATGATGGTCCCTTGGGTTTTCCATGGGTCCCATGGGCTTGTTATGCGGCTCCATGACGTCCCATGTTGTCCATTCAGGCCCTTCATTACCTAGAGCCTCATTCCACGAGCTCCCATGCAGGTCCCAGTTGGTCCCATGAGGGTCTCATGGTTTCTCCATGAATCCATGGGCTTTCCATGGGTCGCATGGGCTCACCATGACGTCCCTCTAGGTCTTCAGTACGTCGAGCCTCTTTTCAACAGGTCCCATGCAGGTCCCAGGTGGTCCCATGATGGTCCCATGGGTTTTCCATAACGTCCCACGACGTCCCTCGAGGTCTTTCAGTACGTAGAGCCTCATTACACGAGGTCCCTTGCAGGTCTCAGGTGGTCCTTCAAGCGTCTCATGAGTTTTCCATGGGTCCCATTGGCTTTCCATGAGGTCCCATTATGTCCCATGACGTCCCTTGAGGTGCTGTAGTACCTAGAGCCTCATTCCACGAGGTCCCATGCAGGTCTCAGGTGGTCCCACGACGGTCCCATGGTTTTCCCATGGGTCCTACGGGCGTTCCATGAGGTCTCATGACGTCCCATGACGTCCCTTGAGGTCCTCCAGTACCTAGAGCCTCATTTCGCGAGGTCCCATGCAGGTCCCAGGAGGTCCCAGGGGGTCCCATGATGGTACCATGGGTTTCTCATGGGTCGCATGAGGTCCCACGTTGTCTCATGAGATCCCTCGTCACCCAGAACCATACCACGAGGTCCCATTCAGGCTCCACGGTGGTCCCCTGGTCGTCCCAGGGCGGTCCCAGTCTCTCACTCGGATCACACTGGGAACCCAGGTAGGTCTCACTGGGATCCCATGAAATTATTTTCAGCAGGGCGGTGTCTTACAAGTCTCGTGGTACCTATCAATCCTGTTCCATGACGTCCCACATGATAGCATCAGCTCGGTGGGGTACAATGTGGGATCCCACGTGGGACCCCACGTAATATTTTCCAGCAGAGTTGTAACGAAGTCGGGCAAGCGTTGATCGAGATTTCCTCGATCTACGCTCGCGCAATGAGCGCGTTTTGTATGAGGCTGCGTTCGAGTGTATGTTAAGGTGGTTATTGCAGAATACTCTTCTCTTTGTCCCCTGTATAGCTCGTGGATCCGGGATCCCATAATACATAAGACGTTGTTGCGCACGCTCAAAGCCGCCTGGTCGCAAGCGACGAGTTTGGGATACTGGGAATGTCATACGTGTTTATGCCTCAACAACTGACGTCATCCATGGCCATGCTCGAGCAAAATTGAAGAATACTTTGAATAATGCTCGAATCGTGTCATTCTACTTTCTCTGACTATGACACGAACCTTTTGATCAGATGGGTATTGTTATTTCACGAATTTTCGTAAGTATTCTGCACTCTCACCCCACTCAAGGCCTTGACACATGATTATGGTTACAATTCCTGCTCACCTCTAGTCTTTTCTTCCAATTTACACATCTATAGTGACTAATTGGAAGTCACTCTTCACTCCAAGTCATGGAGGAAAGTCATGATGGGGCTTCGAGTTACCTATCTTATCCATATCCTTATCGATTAATACGTGGGATAGAATGATTAAGCTCTATTCATGTTTAAAGGCTAGATGTTACAATAATTCACTACATCGCCAATCACTGAATGTAATTGAATTGTGGTAACAGAACCTACCAATAATATGTACTGGCAGAGTCATGGGGATCTCAGTCTAGGAAAGCGCTGGAACAAATCTTGAAACATTCGTGGAGAGTTCTCATACGACTTTGAGAGTTGATTCTAGAAATGTGGCATACAAGCTCTTGGAACTTTCTATCCACACATTATCCTACGAGTGCTAATACCAATGCTATACCAGGAGGTACAGAGTCCAGTCTAAGAGTGAATCACATCTGCGATAAACCCATGTACATAATTGGATGACTCATATTGGATCATCATATGAACCCACGAATCTGAGTGTTTGAGGAACCCATTCTTGTATTCCATTCATATCTTAGACTTTTGACCAAGAAGTTGATACCAAGAAGATTTTATCCACAAATGGAGACATAGTTGACTAAGCTCGAATTGCTTTGTTTCCTTCCTTCCATTCCATTTGAATGTAAATTATGGTCTATGGACCTTTGATTCAACATATCATGTACTTCTTTACTCTCGGATGAGTAATATTGAATATATATTCAAAATGAAATATTATAGTGATTTTGCAGAACTAAAAGATCATCTGGATTTCCAAGCCACGTCAGGTTGGTTACATACAAGCTTTTCAAGATACACCTCCTGCAAATCTGAATTGGACGGTCATGAGTCTGTGTGACTAAACACCAGTAGACATAAGTTGACATGAATTTCTAATAAGGTGAGTAAGTGTACCTAACTGACTACCCCTTGAGCTATTTTGATTATCACTGTTGTGTTGGTATTTGGAGTAATTATTGATCTTGTTCTCCACTGTCTTCCAAGCCACAAACGAACTGATTCCGGATCATCTTATCAAGCCGGTTTCCAAATCCATAATCTGAAGCAAAGTGTCGTAATTTGGCAACAAACTCAGATATATTTTGGTCAATCTTCTGAATGCAGTGATGGAATCTATAAGAAGCAGCTGCTTCATTGACTTAGGGTCAAAAATGATTAGTCAATGCACTGATTATGTCTTTATATGGAACATAGTCAACGTTCTGTGGATGGAGTATGTTGCAAGTCAGGTCATACAAATCTTTGCCGCTACTGGTGAAGAAGTCAGCACGCTCCAATACTTCATCACTAGTACACATGGCAGTGAAATTAAATTTAGCAAAGATCCACTCAACGCGCCGGAGCTGTAGGATTGTTGATATCGAACGGAGTGATATCAGCAGCAGCAGCATCAGCATGGGCCCATCTATCATACTTGATTTCTATCATTCTGCCTTTCAATTTATCTAAGGAGTCGCCCAGTACCTTATGCATGACAAGGAAAGGCGATTAGAGAGCTTTAGAGATTACAAGATGCTGGAGTACTGCAACCCATACCCTCTTTAGATTGGGCTAACACTGTAGTGGTAGTTCCCAAATGTGATGTCAGTTTTGTTTATGTGGAGATTACGAGACCACTGTGAACACAGTCCTTAAACCTGATTCATAAGTTTGGACCAAAGTGGTCAAGTGGGCTGATCAAAGCTTAGCGTGGCTCTCATGTGTATTCTATAGAATACTCTGGGGGGGGGGGGGTCATTCATTCAAGGAGTGTAGATCAGATTCCTCCACAAGAAAAGAATCATCAAGATGAATGTTTCAGTGGTACAGATGCTTCTACATCTATCGGCCCTGATTTTGAAATGAAATTTTCTGACTATGTAGAAGATGACTCAGGTTGTCATCCAAATGATCACAGTGTTAAAGATTGCCAAGGAAATCTTGAGAGTCAAGATCATGCTGAAGCTGAGGCTATTCGTGAGACAGTTGATGATCATTAGGGGAAGGAAAAGCTCTCCCTCATCAAAAAGTTCTGCAGAATCGCCTGCAAAAAAATCTGCATGAAATTCTGCATAATTTTCTACACGTCTCATGTAGAACTGTATGCATACGATCCTACAGAGAACTCTGTTCTGTGAACTGCAGTCAATTTGGATATTTATTCGATTTTGCACGATTTGAGACTGCACGAATTCCTGCAGGATTGGATGCTCACAGCTCTGCAGGAATGTGAACACAAATGCTGTTGAGGATATCTCTTAGATGAGATATTTGATTCAACTTTTCAATTGTGTAGGTCTTCATTCGTTCAAACCCTCGTCGAACAATCAAAAAAAGTGGAAGAACCGTTACGAAACGATAAACTCTTCCGAGATGTGGACCTCCGAACGAAATTTCCTCCAGAATGTATCAAAAGATACTTGGGAACAGTCGGTGTCTCGAGCCGAGGTATATCGCCCGAGCGCAACTAACCTCATGAGGAATTGATACGCCGTACAGTGGAGCGAAAACATCATTTTTGGCAAAAATCGTCACCGCGCGAGTATTTGAGCTGTCGGTATGATTCAGAATGGATTCTCTTTGTCTTTTTCAGTTCTACACGATGTATCTTCGAGAACTGTGATGAGAGCGATTTTTTGTGGTCGAAATATATTTATAAGCCAGATTTGAGCAGAATCAGAGGGCGATCACACAGACTGGGTAGTAGAGTTTCGTCTTGAGCGACTTGTGCCATCATGGAAATACTTTTAATGCCCTCTGGGTGATGATATCTATCATTTTTCACCAAATAAGGGGTCGGGGGTAGCTTCCGAGGATGTGTAAGGTCGATTATCGTTCAGATCATTAGAGAAAATACTATGAATTGAGCGTTATTCATCGATTCGAGTCATGAATCCGTTCTTGTCTCACTTCGAAATCAGTTGTCATACCTTCTGCCATTGGATATCTTTCATTTGTGATAGGATAGAGGTTTGGGGATGATCGCCAAGGTCGTCGAGATCGATTTTAAAAAAGCATCCTCCAGTCAGATTGGGGCGGAATTGACTCACAATGTCGAGTCGATCGGTGCGGGTAGATTTTTGGTATGAAATTGATCTCGTGCCAACTCCAAAGTTCTTGGATTACGTTCCGGACATTATTGTTTATTATTGGCGACCAGATAGTGGATCGATAACCGCCGTCAGAAAATCTGGGTAGCTGATTTAGGGCAAAGTTTTGTTGATGATTACTGCGCATCCGTAGGCGTCGATGGATTTTTGACCTGAATCTGCCATTGTGCTGCCGCTAAAGTACCCTAGGCGCTCTTTGGCGAGAGAGATCTAGCATTTGTGCCCAGATAGAGGGTTGGAAATAGCCGCCAAGATCGTGGGGGTCAATTTCGGGATGGATCGTGAGAAAGAAATCAACGGATTCATGACTAATTATGGATTAGAATCATGAAATCATCCATGTGCCAGATCGGGAATACTAGGAATACCTACTACGATCCAGAACCTTCCATTTGCGACCAGGGAGAGGACTGGGATTGACCACCAGGATGGCTGGTATCGACTTTGGGACGGATCTGTCATGTCGCTCTTTGGCCATCAAACCGACTGGACTGACGAGAATCCATTCCGAAGATGGATTCGATCTCGTGCCAACTCAAAAGATGTTTCAGTACCTTCTGTACATTTGTTTCTGTCATTCGCGTCTAGATAGAGGTCTGGTAAATGCCGCCAACACCCTGGGCGTCGATTTCGGGCCGGTTGCTTTGAAAGAAGGTCACGAATTCACCACAAATCACGATTCCGACTGACGAAATCATCCTTGTGCCATCTCGAAAACACCGTAGATGCATGCTGACATCAGAAACCTATCGATTGCGACCACGAAGAGCACTGCGAATGGCCGCCAGAATTGCTCTTATGAGAGGTATCGCGATCCAGACTCGTGTGGAGAATGAGACGATACCGTGCTCTATGTAGTGTGAATTTATCTCAAATGATTGCGAGCAAGTGTATGCCGTCATTACCATTGGCTGTGGCAAGAGACTAATCATAGGCAGCGCATATATTCCTCCTGCAACACCG
>JAPYYZ010003731.1:0-11325 GCA_030522705.1 Eretmocerus eremicus
TTGCCGAAACTCATGTGTTGTAATTATGCCAGTCGATCCCTGCATCGAGCTTTACTCTGATCGCTGAACTTGCGATATTCGTGATCTTGCCCGATCACTTATATCGCCACTCTACTTATGAGGATATTCTTGCATGTAGCTATCTCATACGCTACAATATTATTTAAACCATGTGTCATCACTCTGAACCGTCAGTGTGCTCAGAGCAACTTGCCGAAAAACTTCCTGACGGTTCGTTTTGGAACTCATGTTTTGGCACGTAAGTGCCTTAAGTTTCTCCCAATCAATTAAGACGCATTTTTTAGTGTGGCAAGTACTCGAAGTCGGGCTGAGAAAGAAAAGGGATAAAATTGCCTCCAGCGAGTCATTGGTCAGTTTAGACGATCGTTGACTGCAACATCATCTTGATAACACATTGCTGTTTTGCCACAGAACTTGAAAAAACCTTTGTGATTCTGGTACACTTTGAACTCAGGTGTCTACGATTCTGTCTTCCATAGCGAATGAAAGTAATGAGAGCTGGTAATTCCTCCGCAGACCAGATCTTTATGAGGAGTCAACATTAGTTCTGGAGAGAGTTCTTCACATGTGGAAGTTATCAAACATGGACATTCGTTTGCTGATCAACATTAGTGAATGCTACACCGCGAAAGGGAATATCCACGAAACGGTCCGCTCGGCGCGACGAATGAATTTGTTCATTTAATCCAAACTGACTGTGAGACGACTACGTTATGGACTCTCAATCGGTCCTGAGTCTGCGGGCCACCCACCTTCCGCATCTATTGAAAGCGCCAGGCGCATATAATCTAAGTCTCTCAGGCCAGAGTAAATGCAGCGGGACGACTTACGGCACTGCGCATACTAACCCTCCGTAACTGCGGCTTTGGTTCGAAATGCATCGCTTCGGGCAAGTTCAATACGCACGGGCAGTAAATTTCGCGCGCGTAGGCAGAACTTCTGTCTCGATCGCGAGCCTTTCTAATCCCCATACATCCCGTTTGTCGTTCTTGAACAGCTCGGGCCGCAATGCACGCGTACAATACGCTCGTGGGCAAAAATGTACCGGAGCATTGAACGCGCCCATGCGCGATTTAAGGCGAAACCCGTATGGGGCCTTCATTGAGCGAATGGACGTTGGAGAAGTCAAGTTCCTGTGTAAACGGTCGGTTTTTCCTAGCCCGAGTCGAGAGTGATGATTTTTGATCAGACGCATCTCGAAATTTTTCGTATCGAGCGTGAGAAATTTAATTTCATCGGGATCATTGTCTGGACAGCGACAATGCTGATTATCTCGCAAATAAGTACCATAGAGCCTAGTTTGTGTAAAATTTTTTTCTTCATGAAGTTGGATTATGGAAAAAGATCGAACTTACCTGACTGCACATGTAAGGTAGGACTCTGATTATTTTGAGTCAAAAATCGTATTTATTGATTGTAGCTTTAGAGTACCATGAAAGCTTATACTAATTTAACCATTTTTTTGGGTAATAGCTTTTTGGATCTGTGAGAACTTTTCTCAAATGTGTTCAACAGAATGTGTACCAGGTAGAACTTTTTCAATTTTAAGAGAAACCTAGATTTTTATTGACGCAGAAAATCTCACCTGCCACCCATTCATTCGGGCACTTTTGAAGAATTTTTCCACGGATCCAATGAGCCAGCGCCTAAGAAGAGATTATTGAGGCAGTATGAGTTTTTATAGAGTCACGATAAGCAAATGTAATTTCAACCCAAAATACTAGTCTTGAACCGCCGCTTTACAAAAGACATGACATATCTTCTATTGGGCAGAGCTGAGAAAATCAATCTAAAAAGTTTTTGCCACGTCTTCCTCAATTTTCAAGATTTCATCCAATAAAGATCCAGACTCGATCAATTTCTGGAGTTGAATCTATTTATTTACATAAAATTCACTTCTGATGGTAAATTCCCAAGAAAGCGGATCTCCATGAGATGCGAGAATCGAGTTCTACAGAAAAACTTGTATATCTACCACGTATCTACCGCGTCGCTCTGTCTGGCTCTCTGCCGGCCAAAAGTTCTACACAAAATTTCCACCAGCATCTCGACTCTATTAACCGATGACGCTTACGATATTTGCAATCGCCACGAATGACCCTCGCTCGGACAAAAGTTCTAAGCAAAACCCACGGACGTCCAAACGTAGGTTTTTGTATAGAACTTGTGTTCCGTGTTGCATTATGTCTCGCTGCTTGTAGAACGGAAAAACCACGTAAGTGGGAGATGCGATTTTTTCTGTAGAAAACTTGACCGATCGGCGGTCTTGAAACATCGTAACTCCCATTTACGTGGTTCTTGTGTAGAATGATAACCGATTCTCTTTCACATGCTGATTCTTCCGAAAATTGTAAACGCCTCTATTTAAACAATTATCACAGCATCGAAATTCGGTTTTGATTATCAAATGCAGTTTTTTCTCATGCGTCGAATGATACCAAAAACTCATGGTGTAAGTATAAGTTGATGAAAAGAAAAAGAGAGATGAAATAAATATTACTTTCGGATGATTCAGGTCTGTTCGAACCTCAGTTCAAGCATACTGCAAAATCAAAGTCACGAATACAAATCACCATAACTCGTATAATCTAAATATATACTATAAGAACTCATGATATATCACCTCTCCATAGCAGTACATACCTCACTCATTGTTCAAAGTTTCTTGGTTCATAAATTTTCGTTATCCGTCTTGGTGACATAACAGTTAATTTGTATCTCGACCGTCTTCTCAAAAATCAGAATTTATTGCGGCAATTGACGCGTGTTCTCAAAGAAAGAATCCCACGTTACGTAAGCTGCAACAAAAATCGGCCACCCATCATAATCTTGGTGGACCAATTACAGGTATTGCAGCGAGCAGAGTTTTGATTTATTTGAGCCCGCCGACGCATGCAGAGCCATAAAAGTCAATTGCGGTGCCATCCGCACCAGTCAAAGCGCATCAAGGATACTCTCGTGGTGACAGAGTCATCAGTTTTTGCGGGCATGCACAGCTCGTCGTCGCCGCATTCAGGCACAGTCGATGACGGTCATCCGCGCCTCTGTCATTAAGTACCCAGGCCCACCATCAATTACGCGCACAAAGCTCGCGTTGGCGTTTAGGGCCTCTTTGCCTCTCTTTCCGAGGCATTGAGGTACCTCCAGGAAAGTCAGCGAGGCCAATTTTCCAATGAATCGACGGCCGCATTCGAACCTCAATATCTCGCACCTCGCACACGTGGCATTATTGGAGCGCGAGCCCCGCGGAGCTCATTTACCATCTACGGCTGAATGCGCGACGATATCTACGCACTCCGTCGAAAATAGTGCACCCTATAGCGTTCGATCATCCTATAGACTGAGAGATCGAGAAGCTGCTGCCACATGACGGCTTCGGAAAACCGAAGAGTCGTAAAGTCCGGCGACTGACACTGTGTTTGGGGAGAAGAGCAAATACAGGCAGCACAGCACAGAGAAGTCAATTTTCCGGAGGGCATGAGGCCACGAATACTTATATGAGATGGTCCCCCGCGGCTTGGACAATTTCGTAGTTTTGACCCGCGGAGGGAAAATAAATCAGCCCATTAAGGCTCCGGCTCACCCGCTCACAATGCGGCCATTTTCACTCACACAGAGTGTATATCGTCAGCTCGGCGGAGCGCGCGAAAATTGAATCTTCGAGCGCGAGTCGACCGGAAAAGTGGCCGCTCGGAGCTACGAGGGAGCATTGTGAGACGCGCCGCGGGATCCGCAAGCATGTGTGTGCCCGGCAGATCCTCAAATGCAGCGTGTAATATACGCGACGACGTGTCTCGGGGCAATCGTGAGGCTCTTTGTAGACCTGCCAATGGGCAATCCGAAATCCGAGCTCTAGACGCAGGTATATACGATACGTGGCGCGAATTCCTGCGACCATATCTCATGGGTCCTATGTAAACCTTCCCATAAGATGCCCCGAAGGGTCCGTTCTCAAACGAGCCGTGTACCTTCGGCGGCTGGAAAAATATTTGGCTTCTAGGATTGGGCTCGTCACGCGTGGGCGAAAAGTGCGCAGTCGTGACGTTGACAATGAGTAGTGGCGCACGGCATCGCTTCTCGGTTCTGAATTCAAAAGGGCAAGCAGCAGAAATAAGGGAGGAGCTGGGCAATTAATTGCCTCGAGAGCGCGCCGCGGAATCGAATTGGGGGCTCGGATTTTTCAAGCGCGGGGCGTGCAGTTACGCGTATGAGCCCATTATTCGTGACGGAGGGCGAGTAGCCAAAGGTATTCAGCGCGGACCGGGTCGACGACGAAGGTTCGGCTGGAATGAGCTCGAGGGCGTTTCGCGCTCACTTATTTCTGCCCACCCTCCTCCTCCTCCTCGAGATCGATTCATCACGCGATGGGCGTGATTTGTTTTGACTCGCCTGCTGTAACTCGTCTCTACATCTATGTCAATCTTGAGTTTAACTTTGGCTGCAGTTTTCTAGAGATAATTCGCACTGAATTGTGTTGATCTTCTATTGAACTAGAAGAGCTAACACATTAGAGAATCTTGCAGACATAGTTTGGAAATATTAGTTTTCTGCACGAGGGCGGGAAAGTTGATTTTCCATCGACTGTGCGTGGAAGAGCCATTTCCACACAATTTTTGGATTTTTTATCCTTACAGCCGATGGAAAAATAGCATTCGGCACTCGGGCGAAATGATTTCTGCGTTCTCGTGATAATTCCGACCCTCGCCTTCGGCTCGGCCCGGAAAATATCACTCGGAGTGTGGAAATCAACTTTCCCGCGTTTGTATCGAAAAATACTATTGTTCGCACCCGAGTGATGAATTTCTAGCCCGAGACGCAGGCGAGGGTCGAAATTATCACGAGGGTGCAAAAATAGGTTTTACGCCCTTGAATCGAACTATATTTTTTGAGAATCTGTGAGTCAGAGTTGCCAAACCGTGCGTCAAATTTTACGCCCAGAATGTCAAAGAGACTCCTCGCACGATCTGCGAATTATTGGGTCGCGTAAAAAATACAATGCGTGATATATTGACTGACCTCGAAATTGTTTACGAATTGGTTTCTGATGATGGGGTAAGGAAAAGGTATTCAATAGCCTCGTGATTGGGGCTGTGAGTACTAGGACCGTTCGTGAAAGAGAAATCAACTCGGTCTTTGATGTACTTTTTATTAATTGTAAGTTAAACTTGAGCTATTTATCTCGTCTTATGGAAATATTTACTTCAGTCCCATCCCATACAAAATGAAGTAATAACGATAGATTTAAGCTGACTATCGCATAGCATTCTCGCCAAGAGTTGAAAGTGACAAATAAAGCAGTCGCCTCGTGATACAGGACAAGATTAATGAAGCAGGTGGCGCAGACTATGCCGAGCAAATTCCTCAACATCTCGCAACAAAATCTGGAACAAAATATAGCTCTCGAATCGCGAGCGCAAGATAATCACAGCTCCTCGCCCTCCCGAAACCAAAGGAAGATTTGCAGATGCAGCCAACCCCATATAGCATCACGGAATCTCGGAAAGACAGGAGCAGCAGGAAGGCGGTAAGAAATCGCGGCTGCGAGTGTCTGAAACTCTCGGCGGGGCTGCAAAGTGCTATAAGCGCGAGAAGCCAAAGTCGAGAGCCAGGGAAGAAGAAAGATTTGCCAAGGAGCGGCAGAGGGCGCGAGAAGATTAATTTTGTACGAAAACAATGTTGCGAATCTCGGCGGAGCAGAGCTGGCTCGCGCGTGGATTCGATCGCGGGAGGCGTGGGTGGCGCACAAAACTGCCTCTATACCTGTATCATCGGTGCGCGTTCGCGCGGGCGTCGATAAAAAGCGAGCCGGAAAGTTTCTCCGCTCTCCGCGGCTCATTCGATCGGCGGGCGCGTGCCCTCGCGCGCCAACTTTAATTAAACCGTACCATCCTTTGCATTTATACGCGCGGCGGACGCGATTCATTGACCGCGCCATGCTGAATAGATAAGCGCGCGGCTAAACGAGCCGCGACGGATCATTTACATCTAAATTTGTCGGAGCGAGAATCGCGACGACGGTTCACCGCATTATCATTTGAACAGGGCGCGGAGGTGTACCCGTGGTGACCCCCGAGATCTCAATACGGAGTTTCGTCGACGCGCAAAGTGCGCCCCGTGATTGAAGGTACGGTAGATGGGTGAGAGGGAGAGCAGATCGTTCCCCGCTCTATGCAGAGTCGAACCGCGGCCAGTTGTGAAAGTTCATTCCGCGAGACCAGTTCGCTGATTGATGACGGAATTGTGACTGCGCTGTGGATGGTAGCTCTGCGTTCCACGGAGTGGTTTTTCTCGCATCTACGCCATTTCCGATCGGCGACGAGTGACTTCTCTGGGGGGATTGCGAATATTGATGGGGAAGCTGGTCGAGCGATTGCCACTGCGTTCTTCTGCTATAATCAAGTTTACGATCAAGCTTATTCTAATAGAACGTCTGCCTGACTGATGGCCTGCCATGCAATAGAGCGACATAAGATCATACGTATTATTAGGTTCCTACATCTGGATCACGAATTTGCTTCAAACTTTGAGAGTAGTCTCCACTTGATGCCAAAAGATCAAATCCAGAGACGCAGAGTCTAATGCCCAATTTTTCTCTAGGTATAGCGCGGAACAATAGCATTGCAATTATACCTATAATATATATCACTCCTTAACATGGGCCTATATGGGCAGTGCTAATATTTTGAGCCATGTGTATCTCAAAAACGGTTGAACGTTAGATTCTGCAGCTTTGGGTATCATCTTCTGGCGCCGGAAGGAGAGCATTCCCAAAGTTTCAGCCTAATCTATGATCCAGATGTATGACCCTCTACAACGTCTCTAGATGTGAGAGGCGGTATGGTACGTGGACATACGGCGGGTCATGGTTCACTAGTGCATCACCACCCATGATCGCGCACAATTATAAGTCACAGCGCGCAGGCTGTAGTCTGAATGTAGAAATCCATCTTCTAGAAAGTCTGATGGCGTGGTGCTATAGATTCATTTATTAATTCATTCATTTATTCATTGACGGCCTCTAAGATCTTTTTCCAAAAGTACAATAATGTCTAACAATTTCTGAAAGAAAAAAAGTTAACTCCGATTCACTATACACATAGAATATAAATATACAAACAAAAATCCAGTATTCAATCATAATGACTAACATCCAGCAACTATACGAGTACAAAAAGAATTTATGTTAGTTTGGATATGCAAGCGATCGGGCTGATCCAAAAAGAAAATAATATACTTTTCATATTTCACTTACATTTGAGCAATTTGCTGAACTTCAGCCTCGACCAAACAGAGACTGAATTTCAGTCTCGCTCGTTGCCTGAACCCGAAAACAGATGAACCGGCAAACTCAAACCATTCGTCATTTTTGTTAGCTAGATGCATCATTCTCTGCAAAGATGATTTCTTCATATCTCTCTCTTTTCTTTGTGATAAACAAAATTTCATTTCTTCTCAGTCTCAAGTCTGGAATTCTGATAGATACATTCCCAAGAAGCTCAGATGAATCTACTAACAAAGAGAGGGTTGGCCTCTGGGAGCCCAATCCTGCTGGAAATTTTTTTACATATCTCATGAACCGAAAAAAAGGAACACGTAATCTCTTGTTTAGTCCAATAGACCTCCTCTCAAAAGATAGGGTGAGAAAAAATTAACATTGCCTATGTAGGTATGTAACATTGCCATATTGCTTCCATACATAGCTCCCAGCCACCACATACCATCATACTTTCTTCCAGAGGTATTTTCTTTGCTGTTTTTCTCAACGCTACTTTCGCGCCGCCGTATTGGATGGTTCCCATATCGTAGACGACGCGGGCGCAGCCAGGTTTGGTTCCGATGACCCACAGAATTGGTCCAGACATTATACCATAGATTTAGAATCAAATTCGTTATTTTCACTTGCAGTGAGGTAAGGAGGGAATTATCACACCATGGAGAGGAAATCTCCCAAGAAGTATAGCTATTCATTATGAAATTTGACCTGTCTGGGGAACTTCTCCGCAATATCTGTTGAAATTGCATCTCACCACAATCTCCCGGTAGCCGGAAATATTTCAAATGTAATATTCAAATCTGGCAGAGTGACGCGTGTCTCACATCTTTGCCGACACGACGACAGTGTCCATGATGTATAACTCCAGACATAGCCCGAGCAGGGGAACGACCGAGTCATGAATTACTCTTCAGTCCATCGTCTGATCAGTCTTCCACAAACGAATTACGGCGAGTGCTCGCTCGAGGTCAATCAGTCCCATTCTTCTCTTCCAAATATCGATGTAAGCTACATTGTATCGACGAAAGGATCTCTTCTCAAGAATTCCACGCACGAGGAAACCCAAACATTGGGTCCAAACAACGCCGTTCCGCACCATTCAAGATGCGCTCGTCCGAGATTCAAATTGGTCGGAGCACGTCCAAGAGTTTCCCGCTGCCCGCCCGCAAGCCCATAGATTTGTGTACTCATTTCCAAACAAGACAGCCCATTCTCGACTCCAAACATTCGAGTTTGTTTTCCGCCCCACGCCCTCGACAATGGGCCACGCGACCTTGGAGAAAAACTAAAGCGAGCGCTCGCACGCGCGCCGCAACGAGTCGTCGCAGCAGGTGTATAGCCCTCGCCTCGCGAACGGCCGTCGTTTAGAGAATACTTACCTCCGACGGGCAGATGAAAAAGCTCGATTCCGAAAAAGTGGATCTGCTCGCGGGAAAAGGCAGTCAATCTATCGACTGGGCCCGCTAAACACACGGCGAGTCAAATGCACGACCTTGAGGCGCAACCACCGCCCATCGTTCACCCGATGACCTCGGCGATTGTGCGAGCCGACCGTTGCGCGGATATATACTCACTGGAGACCCATTGCGTTTATCCGGGAATCTGTCGCGGATCTATCCACTCTTTCCGTGTGCCAGACCCTCCTCGTGGATGTAGACACTGTCTCGGGGCTGGTCCGCGGGGCAAACACTGCTCGGGCAAACAAGCACTCGCCGGCGAGCCGTTTTACGAGCCCACACGCCCCGATATCGGCTCCACTTGCATTGTGCACCTCTATCCACATAGCCTATGGATTCAGCCTCGCGGGTACCTATACACACTCGAGTCGTACGTGCGGGCTGTTTGCTCGGGCTCCGTATCCGCCCGATATAGAGAGTCTGCACCGAGGTCTGCACGGCTCTGGGCCATTATGCGACACGTGTAAGCTGCTCCACGTGAAGTTCGATCGAATTGCGCTGCGTTTTACGACGTACGTGTGTATTGGTCGGATTTTCCATACGGCTCTATCTCGAGCGGCTTTCCCTTTCATTCGCACGAGTTGAAAAACTATACTAGATTCGGAGAGCTTTCGAGGTTTCGAGCTCGCGGATCGAGCAAAGTGCGAGTGCTCGGAGGTACGAAAACGTTCGTTTTACGGCTCTCGCGAATTCCACGAGTTTCCTTCTCGTGTATAGTTTTGCGACATAAAAAATCCGCACGCCGATGCGTGGGTCTTTTCATTTTTAACTGGACGTGCTGCAAGCTACACTTTTTCCAAGGAATTCTATCTGGTTTGTTCATCCCTCATCTCTTGCCTGTGCTCTTTTACGAGACTATAATGAACTCCCAAGTGGCAACGATAAAGCAACACTGCGCAGACGAGGTCGCGTTCTGCAGCACGCATCAAAGCGACCACGATAGCGTTTATGGTTTTGATGGTGGCTTTGTCGCGCAAGCTCTAAAGCACCGCGCATAGAGATGATCCTTGCGGGACCCTTTCGAGCAACTCCATCAGATCTGCAAGCTCTCCCATTTTCACTTTCACGAGCAGCAAACTTTTCACATGCGCATTTTTTTAATCCGCACAACAACTTCGGCTCGAACTGCGGACTAGTGCTCTTCCATTAGTCAGCATCCCCTTGTTGCATCGTCCTGAAATCAGGCTACATTTGATGTATCAAATCCCTGTAACCTCTAGTCCGATTCACGAAAATTTTTCGATTGGAATCATTTTTCATTCGACCCGCATGGATAAAAGTTGGGTGTATCCAAGTTTTTCGCTGTATCTACTTTTGACACCCTCATCATCCGAAAAACGCACTGACAATTTGTATTGCTTTTATGTCAAAATCTGAGGGGAGATCTGATTTGCACCAATCCAGAGTCATCTTTGCACTTGCGAAATCCAGGTAATTGGCTTCTGGGATTGTCGATCTACATTTTTGTTGTTTTTTAAACTTGGTAGGACCTGCTTATAAAAATTCGACTCAGCCAACCTTATCGTACCTTAGCCTGTTTGACTTGTTGTCTCAATAACCTTTCAATTCCCTATCTAGAACCAAAGATTTTAGTTTTGAGCCGATTCCGTAAGCAAAATGTGAAAACTGGTTGATCTGAAGAGGTAACTAATCGGGGTGTAGTAGAATAGAGCATTCCTTGTCTTAAATTTCTAAAAAAATCACTCTTTCGTTAATCATTGATGAAGCAACTCTAAATCAACAGTAATGGGTGTATTTCAATTCATTTTGTACCGATTTTAAGACTAGTTCTAAAGTGACCCTAGGTTCATTGGAAAGTCTTGATGTAGATGGAAGTTATAATTGAATAACGCTTCACGTGTCGAACTAGAGCACTCGTCCCTTACATGAAAGTATTTGAATATTGGAACCTCTTGAGCTCGAGTCCGCATTCATTTGGCGAATTTTCTTCATTTTCATCGCGATGTGTGTCACAACTAGGGCGTGCTTTTCGTTTTCGATAATCAATTTTGATGGAGGAAAAGGCTTTTATTTTCTGAATGAGGATGGTTACTCAATGTTCACAAGACCCATCCAGAAAATGCATCCACCAGTTCTACATATAGCGGGCGAATCAGAATAAGCTTGGCTCTAAAAAACTGACCTCTCAAAATCTAGGGCACGGCTTTTCCACCCATTAAGAGAGGTTTGACAGCCAAATCCGTGCGCAAAAGCTCTGGTAGCGTAAAATCCGCGCTAATAATTGATGAGCTTCGCGAGCGGGGCTTCTACAGCACTTCCGGGGCTCTCTGATTGCACTGGGGCGTGCACTTCGTCAATCTCGACGCGCATATAGGCTCGGCCAGGCGCAGCGGGCTTCATAAGTGGAACAAATCACCCAATAACAATATCCGGAGCGTTGCGAGTTTGCCCCGAAAGCGGAAAGCCGCACAAAGTCAAGCACCGAGCCCGAGACAAAAGCCACCCAACGTATACTCCCCTTGCAGTGCATCGTTGCGTTCGTATATACAGGTTAGGTTCAGAGCGAAACTCCGCCGGTGTGGTCCTGCCGCGCTTACGTCACTCACACCGCGT
>JAPYYZ010003733.1:0-11323 GCA_030522705.1 Eretmocerus eremicus
ACGCTCGATATCAGATAAGTAACTCAACTTTCTGTGTATGGGTCACGAATAATTTTCTCGTCAGTATTTATACAGTCGCATAACCTGAAAATATCTTGTTCACCGTCGCTGTTGCCAACCTTGTTGCATCTAAGATTTAATTTAATCTTCAACTCGCTGAACGGAGATTCGTTTGATCCTTTGTGGAATATCTTTTTTATTTGCAGGTTAACATGATTGTTGCGCTGCCGACAATGACATCCAAAAATTAGGTGGTGCAATATGTAAGTAGAGGCTTGGTGCAACGACGACCCTCGGTTGCGTGTAGGGCACCCACATCAAATTGACCATAGACTATACGGAATTACACCTAACGCCGAGCTTGATTTGGGCTTCGTGATGAGCAGTCGTCCGAACGGATTCCAGTTCATCCCGCTGAGAAAATCCCCTTGTCTCAACTTTCGCCAAACTTTCGCCAAAGTTTGGCAAAAACTGGAGATGGTTGAGCGAGCTCCGTCAGCGAGGAGCTAAGGTATTGAAAATCTTCATCAAACTTCTGCCAAACTTACCCCAAAGTTTGGCAAAAACCGGAGATAGGTGGGCGAGCTTCGTCGCCGAGGAACGGAGAGAGTGAAAATCTTTGTCAAACTTCTGCCAAACTTCGGCGCAAGTTCGAGCAAAGTTTAAACGTATTTAGGTGGGATTTTTCTGCAAGTCTGGGGTTGTCTCATTTTTCAAGTTTGGGCCGAAGTTTGCTCGAAGAAAACTTCACCCAAACTTTCTCCAAACAAAAATATTTTCACGCGGTTCCTAGTTGAGCAACCGATCAATCCGGCTATCCCGGCAATGAACTTCAGTTGAGCACTCTCTCTATTACCGTTAGTGCCTTATTATATGACATGGTTTATAATCTTTTTTTTCGTCCAAAAAGTAGCTTATCAACGGGTTTAGCCTTACTTTCGGGCCATGACTTATAACTATTTAGGTCGATCAAGCATAAGTATAAGTCAATCACATTCATCCATTTGAAGAAATAGTGTACATTCGGGCCATCCCTCCGAATATAAGACATTCCTTACATTTGAACCATGCTTTAAAACTCTTGAAGCTCCAATTTTCCGGCGCATGCATTACTTTTGGGCCATGTCATATAACAAGGCACTCACGGTAGTATGAAATTTGATTTAGACATTCTACGAGCATTGTCGAATTCATCGAGAATGTTCCAACACTGATTACCTGAGGAATCGCTCATTGATATCTTGAGTTAGATTTCCATTCTTCTTCAAATTTCCGCATGAATTCTCTTCTACCTTCCCTCTCTGAGTGTTTAGCGGTGAATGATTCCGCTGCTTCCTCACTTGATCCATTTTAAAGGTCAAACAGGGTTTGATGGTCGATAACGATGGAATAGGATCAGAAGCGGCAGTCAGTTTTGCAGTGGTGGTCATCGAGGCTCCATTATTGCAAGAAATGCAATGCAAATCCCTGAAAGAAGAATCCGAAGTTAGTCTTGCCACAATAGAATATGACTAGACATCCGATTATCAAGTGATGAAAAAACATTTTTGGTCCATTCACTGTGCACCTGTCCCGTATATAGAGCAGTCGAACGGCTGTCATGCGATGTGTTCAACGAGAAAAAGCACATTCCGCCTGTGATCGATGAAGAAAAGTACATTCCGCTTGTGCCCACCAGAGAAAACATTTCCTTCACCTCCCCGACGATAAATCGCACCTCCCGCTTGTGATTGGCGATATAGGTACGCACTCACCATCGATCGTCGTGAGGCAAATATTTCACTTTGCGTAAATGACGATAAAGCCCTCACTCTCCTGAAAATTACGCCACCTATCGAAGAAGCCCGAGTCTTGTTTTTGCCGTGGGTAAGACGAGGAGTAAGGAGAGCCAGCAGAAAGTTTATCCAGCTACTTTCAGCCAGCCCAATTTGTCAACAACAGTTAGTCCGAGAGGCATTGAACATTCTTGACACGTCATTTGATTAAGGCTGAAACTTTTTCTTTTAACTCATTATCCGTACAGAATAAGGTTATGCATGTCTGCCAGTCGGAGGGGGTTGCGTAGTGCGTAGGTGGCACCCGCAATCCGGTGAAAATATCGATATATTAACGTGAAATCATTGAGGCTGAGAAGTCGGCTGTTTATGGTTCAAGTCATCATCATCACCGAGAATATGTCTGCTGGGCATAAGTTGATGCAATAATCCCGGCAACCGACTTTTTTGTGTAAAGGTTCATGGCAAAATTACGTGAAATGATGAACGCCGACATTTGGTACAAAGGAAATTTACGTCAAATGCTATGGAATTGTTCGTGTCTGTTGCTCCACCGACGGTGCTAAGGTGCCGGCAGAGAACAATTAATATTGATGAATGAGTTCTGCAAGAGCGTCTTTTCCTGTTAATGATTCATTTGACTGATAAGTGGAAGAATAGGTCGACTTAGTTGAAAACTTTTAGGAGTATGGAAATGTAATCTCGGCATTGGCAGAGTATTACTGATCTCAGCTCAACAGTAATTTTTGAGACCAAACTATAATATAATTGAAGGCAAGTGCTTGGAGTAAGCCATGCCGAGGATTCTGTGCTTTCTAGTCCGGGAGTTCGACAGACTCACGTATGCACTAAGGACTGACATGGATCAAGTGCATCTCGCGTATTTTGGGGCGCAGAACCCGAATTCGTTGGAATCTTCCCGATAAATGGTTGGGATAACCTTTTATGGAATAACCCTTTTTGCGAGCGCAACTGGGATTAGTTTGCTCCATGGTTACAATTACACCGTACATGTAAGACTATCAATATGAGAATGCCCGATCATCGTTTTTCAATACTTCAATGTCGATTTACAGGGTGGAAGGACCCAGAAAATGCCCTTTGATGTCTGAAATCGACTCAAAACGACTCATTACAGCTCGGTATTCCCTTCAGATGACTGTTGTAACATCCCTGGGGGGAAATTCCCAATGGATCACAATACTTCATGATGCATTATCATGTACAATCATAATTGATGCACTATTGTGCATTATAATGCATCATGAAGCATTGTGATACATCACGATGCATCATGCTGCATGATGTCGCATTCTCATTTTTTATTTAGCAATGAATGAATTATGAGTTTTGTTCAAAATCCGACTCCGAGTCCAAAAAGTATAGAATTATCAAATCCATGCATTAGATCTGAAAAAAAAAAACGGAAAAAAATTCTTCAAGCGGGAATCAAACCGGTACTTTCAGTCCTTCAGCTTGTGCCTATACCGTTCGACTATTGATCCCGTTGACAATGTTGATGAATAAAGTGTACATGTATGGCAAAATTACCCTGGAAAATAGTATATCACGCAACAAGGGCGGAAAGTGGGCTATTGCGGGCCTCGCATGGGTTGCCGCCGAGGCGTAGCCAAGGGGAGCATGTGCGAGGTCCGGGATAGCCCGCATGTCCGCCCGAAGTGCGTATATAATTTTTCGGCACGCCCACGTCGAAATTGTTTGGTTTCTAGCACGATTTCGGGGCAAAGTGCCGCATCGCCGTACAGGTTAGCAAGCGTCGGAGCATGCGAGATAGCAAACCGAGGGCAAAGCCCGAGGTCTAATAGGCATGCGCAGACGCTCCTCGGCCTAGACGGCAATGCGGCACTTTCCGCCCCGAAATCAGGGCGGAAACCACACGTTTTCGATGCTGGTATGCCGAAAAAATTTTTAGTGCATCATAATGCATCACGGTACATCATGATGCATGAATCATATACGTTCTATTATAATACGTTTCTACATTATACAATAGAATGCATTACCATAATTATGATCGTGCATCATAATGCATGTTGAGGCATACCGATGTAAAGTAGTGTTTGCCGGAGCATGATTGTGAATCAGTGTAATCTTTCTAAACATCAAATTCTTAGCGATGTCTCTTTGGAACAACGTATCATAGTGCATCATGATGCATCAACGTGCATTAAGGCATACCTTAATACACCGTAAATCATACTGATGTAATACAGGAGTCTTTTGTCATCCACGGGCTTAGTAACCGCGGATTTTGTTATTCGCAGTTACTTGGTTTGCACCTGTTCGCTCGGAAGGAGCCTAACGGATGCGAGGGTGGAGAAATGATCACTCTTTGGATTATTCCTAACGGGATTTCAATTAGTTATGGAGAATAAAACGTGCTCATTGCGCGAGCACTACAAGTCGCGCGTGTGTGCGGCGGTTGAACGAAGACAAAGGAAATGAGCGAGAGCCCAATATCTTGCAGGGCAGACTCGTCACGTAGTACATGCTGCGCAGGGCCGTACCAACTAATTTTAGAATAAGAAATCGAAGGAGAGTCTAGAATCGCGCACATTATATTTCTGTGCTAATTTAACTGAAAGTTTTCGTCTGCGCACATACATTATACTTCAAGCATTTTCATAAATATGAATTATGAATCAGAACATTCCGCCCAATATTTTTTGGCGTAGCAAAAAATAAACGATTAAATGAAATTCATAATGAATATTGAAATCAATATTAACCCTTTCAGCACCGATGTCCATAATTATGGACATCCGATACCCCTCTAATCAGATGCGTTTTAAATAAGTTTCAAGGACCCGAATTATCTGGAATCACTGCGGCGGTCTTCGTTCTTGTCAATTCTATTGAAAAAAACCGCAATCTGACCAACTTAGCTTTCATTACGAGTTTGGACTGCAAAATTCAGATGCACCACGTGGAAAAATCTAACCTTGATTTGTGAATTTCTCCGTGAATTTTTTCCTGGGAATTGAGCGACGAACCGCAGATGGAAAAATGTTCACATATTTCTTAGACTCTCATACACAATCTCGAATTTTTGTCAGTCTAGAAGTAGCATGCATGCTGTGTAGTGAGCTGAAAAGAAAGTGTCCATAATTATGGACAGTGGTCGCATGAGCCTCACTTTTGCACTAATGATTCTATGTCTTTTTTATCAAATAATTCCACTTTCTCGTGGTGTATGTGATGAGATCCTCGAAAAACGTGTTCGTCTTGGAGAAAAACCAGATTCGTCAGTTCATCATGACAATGACAATCATTTGCCCCAATTTGATTCGAAGAAGAACCCATTTTGCTGTAAAAATTGTAAGGAAGGGGAAACTCATGCATTTTGCGTAAAATGTAATGTACATTTGTGCTTGAGCAGTAAAGAAATGCTTTTATGAGTTCCACAAGTGATGCTGTTCGAATTTCACTTCGTTCGACATAATTTGATTTGTACTTCTCTACGAACGATGTGAGTTCTAACCTGTATGATTTTTCTCTTCGTAAAATGATTGTTGATGTTGATAAATATATCATTATGTTCAAGCATCCTTCACGATACCTCATCATTATCATTAATCAATTACATCGTTCGCTCCAATATACATAGCCAAAGATGACTGATGCGACCAATATCCATAATTATGGACATGCTACTCATCACTATTGGACCAATCAAAGAATTCTGAAAAAATCCAGGGGATGTTTTTGAGCCCTATAGAATCATGTTAGATCTAGAAAAATGTTTTTCGATGAGTACAAAGAGTCGATGCTGAAAGAGTTAAGCATTTGGAATAACGAAGTGATCGAATTGAATTCTCAAAATATGATTTTGGAATCGAGCAATAGGAAGAATTTGATCATAATTCCTCTCGAATAAAAGAATGAAGAATCGACCAGAAAATGATCTCTGTCATGGAAATGAATCCAAAGAAAATGATCAGAAAAATTTAGGCACTCCGTGTACACTTAGAGTCTTCACTTCAAATCACTGCACTGGATCACTTTCACTGCACAGCTTCACAAGTTTATGAATTGGTCTCTAAGGCTGGTTGGTGGCGGTGAATCTGTCTTTGCCTGGGTGTACCTGGAGAACACGCGCTTGAGGCCAGCGTGCTGGAGGCTTACACTCGTCCTTGATGAGCACGACGTCGTCCAACTATAGATCAGGAGCGTCGGCCGCCCGCTCAAGGCGTTTTTGTAGAGTTTGCAAGTACTCCATAGACCACCTTTTTGAAAAATACTGCTGCATTTGCTGGACCAGTCGTCGGCGTTGAAGTGGAGGTATTCAACTCTCCGTCACACTGGACTCTAGAATCACATACGATCTATTCTGTATGAGGGAATGTGCAGGTGTGAGGGGACACATGACATCGCTATGATCATCTGTGAGTGGTACGAGAGGGCGAGAGTTGATAATAGTCTCAACTTGACATAGAAGAGTCGTAAGTTCTTCGAACATCAGCTTATTCTCACCATTCGTGCGATTCAAATGATGCTTTACTAACTCAAACGCTGCCTCTCAGATCTCACCAAAATGCGGAGCCGCGAAGAGATTGAAGTGCCAGTTAGTCGACAAGCCCGATCGAAAATCGGTGATTCTATGAACTGTTACCGAAGCCTTCGAAAATGATTTTCTGAAGTCGCTGGCAGCACCAACAAAATCCGTGGCCTGGTCACTGTACAGATCGGAGCAGTGCCCGCGACGAGGAGATATTCTGGCAAATGCAGCAATAAGAGCTGCGGAGGAGTAGTCTGACATGGCTCCAAGATGTACAGCTCGTGTACTCAGACAGATAAACACGGCAATGTAGCCTTTTTGAGCCTTTTGTCCGCGACCAGGGGATGTGTGGACCCAGACAGGGCCAGCATAATCCTCACTAATCTTGGCGAACGGACGAAAAATCTCGACTCTCGCAGCAGGAAACTGTCTCATGAGCTGATATGAAGCAGATCCGCGATGTCTTACGCATTTGCACATTAATGAATGACCTTCTTCACAGCCTGGCGATCCTTGACGATCCAAAACTCTTGTCGAAGTGTGGCAAGAGTGATCTGAGTACTGCCGTGTGGAATCAGAGCGTGATATCGTTCTACAACGGGTTCAGTAAACGAGTGATTATATGGGAGAATGATGGGATGTTTCTTCTGTGATGGGAGAGCAGAATTTTCCAATCTCCCATCAACTCTCAAAATTCCGTCAAGTAATATCGAAGCGAGCTCGTGTAGCTTGTGCGTTTTGGGCAAGGAGCCACCACGAGCAATGAGTTGGAGTTCAGGTGTGTAAAGAGTACTCTGAACATATCCAACCCAAGCAAATTTTGCGTGCGCTATTCTTCATATAATGGAGACTTGATACCAACAGGGACTCAAGCCCAAGGTTGGTTTCGAATCTTCACAAAGTTTGGATGGATGAGGATTCAATCTTGTCAGAAATCTGAGCGCATAAGTAGTTGCGTTCATCGATCTTGAGTAAAATGATACGTTTGGTATCAATTCAGCTAGGGGAGTCATAACCCTACAAGCTAGAGAAGAAATATCCACAAAATTTACAGGGGGCGTGGTCAGATTTCTAAAATCTGCACAAGTAGAACTCTTTAGAGGGATGACTCTGGACTCAGACCACTGCGAAATAGGTGGGACAAGCCATTCACGGCCATTCGAACACAAGGAGTGGTCAGTCATTTCCTCAGGAAATCTACCTCTACTGCCTGAGGGATTTTCAGTGAGGATATCTCTGCCAGATTTGAATACCAGCGACACCAATGAGCAGTATCTTCATCGGATAACTCTTGATCCCAATCTTGACCGGTGATCCAAAGTTTCTGCATAAAAGTCTGTGAGGTTATGATCATTGGCGAGAGTCAGCCAAGAGGATCGAAAACACTAGCAATTCTGGACAAGACGCATCTCTTAGCCCAGAGTACAGAATTATTGATGGAGATTAGTTCAAATTCCAAAATATCCTCTCGTGGCAACCAATACAGCCCTAAGATTGGACAAGCAGACTCGTCCTTCGACGAAATCTTGATTGGATGCAGAGGGTGGCTCAGAAAGCAGTTCAGAAGGGAATCCAGACAATAAACGTTCGTCGTTTGATACCCACTTGCGTAGATCGACCACTTAGCAAACTACAATAAGCTGTTGCTGCTCGATTGGTGCAGCTTCAAGAGAGTGATCGCCCGAGAGATGACATCATCCATAAAAGTTTCAGATCCGAGGGCTTCAGAGCCTAGAGAAAAAGAGTCACGCTCATCAACTGCGAGCTGGATTTGAACGCAATTTGCTTGATATGGATTAGACATAATACCATACGTTATAGCGTTCAGTAATTTGATGGAGACAGGTAGAGAGGGATCCTCGCGCCAAAGAATAGATTGTGATTCTCTATCATCTTCGTGCAACTAAATCTGCCGGTACATCCTTTCAATGTCTGTAGTGGATGCATACTCGAAGGATCGCCAATTGAGAATGAGGCCAGGCGAATCAGGTGAGAGATTTGGGCCCAGAAGTCAAAGATCATTGATTGATCTTCCAGATCTAGGCCTAAACGAACCATTGAAAACCGTTCTCAACTTTGTCGTGGCACTATTTTCTCTTAAAATGCCGTGATGCGGCAAGAAAAAGTGATAAGAGAGATTGACAGAGTGTGGGTTGTCTGTATAGTGAGACATACGACCTAAATATCCATATTCATGGAGGAAGTCATAATATGCTTCAGACGACTTGCGATGAGCAGAGAGTCTTTTCTCGAGTACGAAAATAAGCTTTTCAGCTGGATAGAATGATTCACTGAGATTAAGAGCATCAATATTATGACGTGAGGGTAGTCTCTCAGTACAACGACCGTCCTCTCCTCTTGAGTAGGCAGCAGTTAAATGATCCTCGCAGCGCTGTTCATTAGGGGCGAGTTCAGGAGAGGAGCTGCTGACCTCCTCCTGCTTCCAGAAGCGTTGGAGTAGCTCAGCGACGTCAACATCAGCAGCGCAATGGAGCACTGTTGGCTGCATGATTAATTGCTTGCAGTTAGTAGTTGGCCCCGACAAAATCCAGCCGAGCTTGGTCTTGGTGGTAATCGGCTGATCGGGAGCACCCTCACGAAGCTCGTCCTCAACGATCAGAGCGTGTACAGCGGCAGTCAGGAGGAGCTCAACCAGGCTCACTTCTGTGAACTTTGGGTTGGCAAGTTGCAGGACACTGATGTGGCTTCAGGAGTCGATACACCCATCAATCTTCGGACAATATCCAGAGCCGTCCATTATGATGAGGGCTTGAATTTCAGCCATGAATTGCGATTCAAATGCAGCTTAGATGGTGACTCCAGCCACGCCTCTTGCATAGGACTGTCGACCACGAAGCTCTTGAGCTGGAACAGACACACGTTTTTCATGTAAGTTCAGTCGTTGGCATAACGATTCAGCTATGAGGAAAGTTTGTGCGCATTGGTCGATGAGAACCTGAGCCATCGCAACTTCCCTATCTGAACTAGACAAACTCACCCACCCAGTTGCCAAAAAAATTGGATTTGGCTTGTAAACTTGGCAACTGAGGGCCGCCACATGATTGTGCGACCGAGTATTGGGTTAGAAAGGGAAAGAGCTAGGAGATAGGGGCGAATTATTCGCAGAAGTATTTTCACAACCATTCTGTTGAGGTTTGTCCGAGTGGATCAGTAAGTGATGTTTACCACCACCAGTACTACATTAAAATCGGACTTGCAATTCTTATGCGAGTGCGTGCCAAAGCAGTTGAAACTTAACCTCTTGGAACGCGCGAATTCTTTTCTAACATCCATGCCCATAGACTTCAAAGGATTGCAACTAGATGAATAGTAATCTTGATCACAGAGAGAACGCTTTCTAGTTTTTTCAGACAGCGTAGAGTGAAGAGTTCTAGCTCCAGACTTCTGAGCATTGGGATTGGTCTCCTGTGCACTCGATTGAGTTTTGCTCTGTTTAGTATCCGAGGTAGCAGACGGAATATTGAGTGATTCATCATCTTTCAGAGATTCGAGTGTGCCCAGTCGAGTTTTAAGAAATGACTCTAATCTCTTAAAGGTTGGAGTTTCTGTGGTATCTCCGATAGAAGTTTCCCACAAAGTACGTAATTTTTCGTCGAGACGACTAACAGTTATGAAAACGATCAGATCGTCTCAAGTATCAGTCCTCTTTTTCTCAGTTTAAGGAGCAAGAAGGGGATTGACAATATCACTCATCAGGGCTCCAGCTCAGCAGCTGATCTATTGGTGAGAGGTTATACAGAGAAAAAATCTTCAAGATGATTGTTTACAATACGCCTCTTATTGTCATAGTGCACTTGGAGCTTGTCTTAGGCCTGTTCGAAACTGTCTTCGTCCAGGGAAATACCTTAGATGAGTTGTTCCGCGTCACCAGAGAGATGCCCTTTCAAGTGGTAGTATTTCACCACATCAGAAAAATGATAGCAACTGATTACGGTAGCTGTAAAGAGATCCTCGGAATTTGGGCCAATCAGACCAATTACCAGTAAAAACCTCAATATTGATCGAACTGAGCTCCGCGAATTGAATTTCTGGCATCACAATTTGCGTACTGTTGCAAGCAGAGCTGACACTTTGTACAGCGACATGCTGAGAATTCAGGAGGAATTCTTTAAAGTCACTGAGAGCTTGGATATAAATTTCTTCTTCTGTTTCATGAAAATGATCAGTAAAGTACTCATGAGTACGATCGAGGTTAGGAATTGCAAGAATATCTTTATGAGTATCTTTGATTTGAGTCCAATATTTCTCAATTTTCACCATTCAGATCTCAGCGCCACCGACTTTCGTTTTCTTTTCGCCCTCTCTCTCGGAATTGGGCCAAGAATTCCCTAATTCTTTCAGGAAGTTTTGTTGATCTTCAACGGATTCATCTATGATTCTGGATATTCAGAAAATTCACAGTGAGGAAATATCGAGAACGGAGACAGCTCGTTAACGTATGCAATGGGTAATCTGAAGAAATTCAGATCGCACCCTCCAGTAAGCACCGTAACTCTTCAGGAGAACTTCCTGAAATAGCTGCAATTGCATTTGAGAGTGACGGCAGATTCACTGGGGCAGCCAGTAATTTAGATAGAGTGCTCTCAAATAGCGTGGTATGTGAGGAAGGTTCTAACTGGATTGCTTGCGCAGGGCATAACAACGTGTATGAAGCGTGAAATCAAAACGATTTTACTTGGTTTTGGTGAGAACGCATTGTTGCGATGAGAGCGCGACGAAGCGGCGACAAGATGCAGATGTGCAAACTGTATGTTGATGGACAGCTGCAACAGTCGATGTCATCAGCTGATGACAGTCTATAGCAGCTCGATGAGAGAGCAGCGGTCACCCTTACAACTACGGGGCAGTTCCCACTGCTTCCATCGGTAAGGCAGGCTGTAGCGTTGCCGGTTACATGAAAGAATCTCCAACGAAAAAATCTCCGCGAGAAAATCTCCGCGAAAAAATCTCCGAACGAAATAATCTCCGGACGAAAAAATCTCCGCGATAAAATCTCCGGAAAAAAATC
>JAPYYZ010003734.1:0-11322 GCA_030522705.1 Eretmocerus eremicus
CTTTGTCCGTTTCATGCATATCTTTTATTTTCTGTAGATAGAAGTTTTTAGTCGCAGTGGGCATGGATTCTATTATTCTTTCAAAGTGGTCACGAACATCTCTCGTGAATTGACGATTTTCTTCCATGCTGAAAGCTAAATCACTGAATCTATTTTCAATCTGCATGCACTGTTGAGAAGTTCCAAAGCATTTGTTTCTTAATTTTTCCAAAATATCTCTATACATCCCGTTGTTTGTATTTATATGTCTCATATTGATAATTACTCAAATTATCCAATAGTTTTCAAAGAATCTCAAGTCTGGTAGTTGCTCAAAATGGACCCCGGGGTTGCGGTTTACTTGTTTCAAATTATATCCTGCGGAGTTGGGATTTCCGAACACGTAGTTGATGAAGAGAATGATGAAGCCGCTGAATTTTATGGTGGGTCCAGCTGTAATAGATAATGTTCCTATCGAGTAATCTGTTACTCGTTGTTTTGGAGAAAAAATGCTATTCTTTCAATGGCAGGGAGAGGGAGAACATTGCTAAAGGCATCACGTAGTTCTTCCTCCCTGTCATTGTATGTTTCGAGGAGCTTCATATGTTCAGCCAAATTACTACCGATCAGTTCACACCAGGATGGAAGAACTTCTTCGATATCAATGACCTCTAGCTTGCGTGAAATTTTCTTGTCTCTAAAGACATTTGCAGTAAATTTTCCGGGTCGTTTAGAAATCTCATACAAGGAGCAAGTTTTCGTCAATTTTATCTCTCTCGCTTTCTCAATCTCCTCTGCAGGTTCGACAAACTGCAATGTGCTTTCGGGCTCAGATAATGATGTATCCTTGTCAATAGGAGATACGTACTCTCCCATGATTTCACGTCGGATTATTTCCCTCATTATCCATTGGCTTGCTGGTACGAGGACTGAACATAAATAATAGAATGATATAGTGTAGCTAGGATCGGGGTATACGGTAGCTCCGTTGGCTGAAAGAATTTTCACTTGGTCACTAGATCTCAAATTGTGAGCTATATAAAGGCAGCTTCGATTATCATTACGCTGCTCGTTCACTCTTGCACCTTTTCTGATTGAATATTCGGTAAATTCGGGGTTGTGATGTTCAACAGATGCCATTAAGGGAGTCTCGCCATTGCTGTTCCTAGCATTGACATTAGCTCCAAATTTGTTTAAGAATAGAGGAACCATTTTTTCAATTGTGATGATCGATAAGTGCAAGGGTGAATCTCTGCTTCTGTCTAGTGAATTCACATCTGATTCGAGACTCAATAACCTCTGTGTCACTTCGATATCATTACTTCTTGAAAAGTAGAATAAGTAGTGGAGAACATTTCTCTCCATATGGTCAGTCGCATGGGGATCAGCCCTATTTCCCAATAATAACTGTAGAATGTAAAGATTTGCATTAGACGCTGCTTCAAGGAACGGAGTGGTTCCCCAGTCGTCGGTCGCATTTATATCAGCGCCTTTTCCGATCAGCAGCTCAACTACTTCATGGCATTGACTCCTGCAAGCAACGCAGTATACTGCAGTATAGTGCCGCCGGTGGCTCCTTGAGCATTTACATTTATACCCTCATTGCTCGGTAATTCGGTTGTTCCCATCATCCCTTCATGCATGAGGCACCAGCAAATGTTCACAAAATTTTGCGACTGTATATCTTCAATGGTATCTATTAGGAGTTTACACATCGTGAAGTCTTGATTCCTGACTGCCAATCCGAGTGGAGCTTTGAAATTTTTTCGGTTCAGAGCCGTGGAATAGCGTTCTATTAGTCTTTTGACGATGTCTAACCTCGCGTGGCGTACGGCTTTCTTGATTGTACAGTCTTCATCGCGGTCGAGGTTAATCCTGAGAATAGCGGCCCAATTTTTGCGACTCGTTCTCGCCATTTGATTTAAAAGACGTGAAAACAACGCGACATCACTCACGTAAGCAAAGGGAGTGTGAGCTTGAATTTGTGTAGATATTTGTGTTGGTGTACAATCAGGAGCTGAGTTAGTAGAAAATTGAAGTGTATTGGAAAAATTAGACATACTATCTGTGAAGATCCTAAACTATACGTATTTCTAAGGGAGGATTAATTATTCTACTCAAATTTATGGATGTACTTTATAGGTCAGAGCTTGGAATGGTTTTGGTAATAAGTGTTCTTCTTCCTGTCATTTTTCTCCCTCTAGGGATTCTACCCACGGCTTGACTGCTTCTTCAAGCATCATGTTTGATGCTCGACAATGTATCAGCTTCCTCTGTACGAGGTCTGGCAAAAATCTTCCCATGTATCGGGTCTCATCTCTGGCCTTGGACCATTTCCTCGCGCAAATGACTTCCTTGTCCAGGTCTCGGATCTCTTCTTGTTGACAATCTTGGATAATGGTATTCCATTCCTCTTGGAATGTATGCCATACCTCTTTCAGGTTTCTATGGTTGGTTATCTCATAGAGGCCCATGATGAGTCTTACCTTGTGCATAAAGTGAGGTGTTTCTGACACCCTTTGGTAGCGTATGGCTTCTCTCATGGTCAACACAATCGGGTCTGTGATTTTCCCGACTCTTGCGGCTTCGTATACGTATCCATAAACATAGTTGGTATATGGATGGTTCGGATCTAGGGTCCGCAAATCGAAGGATGGTAGCAAGTAGGGGGTGCCTTCTTTGACAAACGAGTGAAAGAAAAACTGCCACGCCAGTCTGTCATGGGCCACTTCTCCCAATGTTATGGCGTTCAGAATTGCTTCGTTCGCTCTATAGCCAATTTCTATCAGGTACTCGAGGAATGCTGATGCTTGATTCCTCAGGGCATAATGAATCGCCTCCTTCCAGCATGAATCTAAATTGAAGTCATACTCAACGTATAAATTGATCAAGGCAACGTAATCACAACTTACAGCTTGCATCAATGGGGTTTCACCCGATGCGTTTCTCACTTATAAATTTGCCCCATTTTCTAACATCTTTCGGACCAAAAAGTCCCTATCCTGATGATTGAAGTTGTTGGCGAAATGAATCGGATAGGATCCTTCAAGGTTACAACGTGTTACATCGCATCCATAAAATATGAGGTTGGCAATAATGTCAGTAGTGCCTTGTTTTAGTGCTATAAAAATGAGAGGCTCACTATCCTCTTCTTCTGGTTCTCTTGGATTGGCTCCGCGTCGAAGGAGGAGTTCGACCAAGTCGGAGTCTGCGTACATTACTGCCATTCGCAATGGTGATGGCCTTCGCTAGTTCGTTTATTTATGTCTTCCCTCGCGGTGATCATGTAGTCGACCAGCCATTTACTTCCAGTTCTTACGGCATTTATAAGGGGAACGTCTGCGGATAGTATATTATATCCGATTAAATAGCCGGTCACTTTGTCGCCATTCTAAGCCTCGAATTTGTCCCGGGATTGTTCCACAAGGATATGGATAGATTGTGGGTACGGCGAGTTGAGTGTAATCATAATTAGTTGAGTGATGTCATTTTCAGTGATGTCCCATGAAAGTTCTAATATTCTTCAAAAGATCCCTTCCATTCCTCGACGCACAGCTTTGTACATGAGTTGTACTCTCATGAATAAATTGAGAAACATGACCATCTCTACAATCTCCCCTGCCTCGATCTGATTGCTCAACTCGTCGTACGTTAGCTGATTTAAATCCATCTGTAAGCAATGGACCAAATTCAGACCGCGCCAGGAATCTATCAAGTTCATTTTCAGGACTGTTTACGGTTATCGATACCCATCCCATTATATTTTAAAGGGACCATCATGCATTAGTCTGTCAAGTCGGTAGTCATGGAAATGGGGTAGTCGCATGCTAAACTGGTGAGCAAAATATGGTATTTACCTTTGATTACTTCTGTTTGGTGGACGAAAAAAAATGAGAATTTGGAGCCTTGCTGTGGTTGTTGCTCCCGATGGAGTATTTCAATAGATGCTCTTGGCTTCCCTAAAAATATATATCTTCCTTATCAATTAAGCATTATCCTCGTCACCCATGTGAGAATTTCTTAAACTATTAACAAGAACGATCTCAGTTCTACTCTTATCTCTAACTAATTGTATCTTCGCGTTATTACTTTTGATCATATCAATGATCAAATATGGGCCTTAGTACTGGTCAGCAAATTTATGTATTTCAACACCTCTCAAGAGCCAAACTATATTCCCAATCTGGAAATTCTAGGGGTTGATTTTTTTGTCGTAATAGTTATTTGTACGCCACTTTGTTTCGACGAGTCTGTCTCTGGCTAAACCCTGAACTTCATGCAATCTAGTTGTCAAATCTATTAAATAATTTTCGTAAGTTGGAAGCATATCTTCTGGTTCTAAGGGCTCGCTAGATGGGCTTTCGTTATCAGTTCAAATAGATGACTCCTTACTTGAGTTGTAATCCTGCAAAAGGCATGATAAAAATGCTTTCATCTCAAACTTGTTTATTCTGATATAATAATCTTGTATGAGCTCTAAAACGGATGAATAGTTCCAAACCGGGTAGAGAAAGAAGTACTGATCCAACAATTGGTCGGTTTCTTCGCATTATTGTAGCTTGAGTGGCATCAATATCCATTCGAAACTGTTGAATGATTGTATTCGTAAAAACATTTTGTGAGACTACTTGCAAATGAACCTTTTATATTTCCATAAGAAGTTATCAGGCATCCATACACGTTACCATATTCATGGTGCTTTTTTCTTTCAGCATATATCGATTGATTTTTCCACATTCGTCTCGATCTTTCACTTGGGTGCACAATGACTAAATGATCTACATCTGTTTTGGAGAGCGAGACTAGTGAAGGTTGGAAATCCAGATGATTTTTTATGTAAATACAAGATACATTCAAAGGTATTCTAATGATCCCCAGCTCCCAAAACTTGTTACAACTGCAAGTGCCCTGACTACACAGCATGTATGACGATTGCAGTTGCATTTGTTTGAGTCTGCCGTATTCCATCCAATTATGCATAGGTACCATACATTCAATAAACCACAGCTGCGGTAATCATACACCCTACTAAAAGTGAATGGGTGATAGATCATGGGCCAGAGGGCTCAAAAAACGAGGGGCGGAAGAATGTACTAACCGCGCTTGGGCTTTTTTTCCACGCAGTTCCTCAATTATCACTGAGAGAGATGGTAGGAAAAAATGGGATATCAAAATTCCACCCAAACTAGATGCTAATGTGCTTTTGGAGAGGCTGATACATGGACCTAGTATTTTCAGATTCTTGAAATTTATCTTTTCCTAATTTCCATCATACATTAGAGATTCGCACTTTCATGCGATGTATAGGTTGAACAAGTGACTCAGAGTTTGATTTGTAATGGAATGTCATTTTTCATTGAACAAAGTTCTTTGGTTAATGGAGAAAATCTATTAGATGACTTTCGAGATGAGTAAGATGGTTTGGACATGCCAGGACTCATTGTACGGGAGATACACATGGTCTCAATTATTTCAGATATGGATGAGGTGTAGTTGGATGTTCCATGTTAGTTGAAATGTTCACAGACATGGAAGGGTACGAATGTCAATTAGCCCCTTGACACGAATGAAGTTCCATTGCAGAATTGGTCAATGCATGTCTCCATTCTGGCACTTGAGACTATGAGCTTCGCTGATTTTTGGCATCTACACCTTCATCATGGTATACAATTTCCTTTGTCTGACAGTTATGGAACAACCTGAGTCTGCAAGAGTCAATAATCATGACTCAAAGAGCCCTATTGAAATGTCACATTTCACTCCGTGTTACCAGAATGCAGGTCCACACGAATAACTATCCATCTCAAATGGTGTTGCAGAAGATCTAATAGTAAGCAATCTTTCGAATATCCCAATGTCACCCATTTACATGCCTGGAACAAAACCTCCAGCTGCCTAGTTCAGCATAATTGAGATTTGACTATTCATAGCTGGAATGAAAGTTCCTCCACGACCTACAATGGCTGAGATCATCATAGTGAGTTTGGTTCTTTTCACTATCACACCCTAGACAGTAAATTCTAATGTATTGTTGCTGTGATGAATGCTTCACACAAGGCAAAAATCTGGCACCAGCTGATTTGATTCATTGACTTCAACGGTTGCTGAACGCAATATTGATGATCGTACATGAGATTCATGACCATGTAAGCTCCAAAGATTTCCATCATAATCGCCTCTCAAAGAAGGGAATCACCGTAGAAAATTCATGAAAGATAGGATCTAATACCTTCGTTACAAGATGAATTTCACATGCAATAGTCTGTACCAATAACCCTGCCTAAAAAAACTGATTCATTGGCAATGACTCAGGGATTCCAGACATTCCCGATGACTCATTGGCAATCATTCTTCGGCAATGACTCATTGGGAATGACTCATTGAAAAAATCTGATTGAAAAAATTTTCAACACACTTGGATTCAGATTGAAAATCGATGCAACTCATTGAATGTTGAGGATTTTTCCAAATTTTGCTGATGAGTCACTCGCAAGGAGTCATTGCCAATGATTCGTTTGAAAAAGACTCATTGGCAATGTCTAAAATCTCTGAGTCACTGCCAATGAATCAGTTTTCTTAGGCAGGGAAGCTGTGGCATGGCACAAACTGGAAAGCTATCTGTCCCATGCATGTAGCATGAATCTCAACCTCATCCGGACTGTCATTATCGACTTGGTTGGAACTGGAAGAAATGTAATGAAGGAATCATCGAAATTTCGGAGAAAAGAGAACTGATTACTTAGTGGAGCAATCAGCATATGAAACAGTGACCATTGAGCATCAGTAGTTGCGTTGAGATTGTATTTGGGATGCTAGTCCATCGCACAGCGAGATATTACAAAACAGCCCCACTACTAGTTGTATATGCTCCTATAACCTATAACTCGCTCGACTCCTCGCAACGCAGCAGCAGATTCCCACGCGTTGGGCAATAATCCCAAAGGTGAGTGAGAGAGAACCAGTTTGACTGCGGGGTATGGAGTGGTATGGAGGAGGAGCTAGTCGTCTATTACCCAGAAGTTTTTACTCGAGAGCTCGTGGGCGAAGCTCGGATCACGTCTCTTCCCACCCAACAGCAACTGACAGCAACGAATGCTCGCCAATCTCCGCGCGATGCTCTTCAACAAGGTGAGATCTCGCGGAATCAATAATGAATTATTCATTCCATGACTGTTATCGCGATATTTTCAAATCAGCCCCAAACGGTCAACTCCACGGGAAGTCGCGAAGGCTGTCTGAATGTACACGAAGCGAAGTTGGCTGAGGTAAAATCTAGAGACCCTAGGAAATCTCAGAAAATTAACATGGATAGAACTGACTTAGCTCTATCCAGTGACATTGTTCAATTTTCTCCTTCATCATTGTATATTTCAATACAATCGTTCAGCAACAGGACAGACGAGGAAGCTCGAGTCGCAGAGATGAAGGATGATGACTAGGGAAGTAAACCTTTTTCATCATCTCATCTTCAAATGGCCGCAACTCCGGCTCCATTTGACCAAATCGACTTTTATAACAGGTCATTTACAAGGAAATTGCATTGGCTATTGATATTTTGAATATTCAAAGTCCTCAAATTACGCGCATGCGCAGTAAATGGCTAAGAGCTGCAAGAAATCGGAGAAAATGATGGATACCGACCAAGGGGGTGGGATCTATTCGATTATCTACTCTTCGAATGGCCGTAATTCCGGCTCTATTTGACCAAATCGACTTGAGCAACAGGTCATTTTCAAGGAAATTGCATTGGATATTGATCTTTTGAATATTTAAATTCCTCAAATCACGCGCATGCGCAGTAAATGGCTAAGAACTTCGAAAAATCGTAAATAATTCAGCTTTTCTCATTTTTGACCGGATTGCCACACCTCAAAAATTCCAAAAGAATCATTTTTCAGTATATTCTGACAAGATGAACAAAATACATTCTTTCCAGAGGTGGTATATTTTCTATTTTTTTTAATCGAATTTTGAAATTTCAAAATTGCTCCCATAATTCAAAATTGGCGCTAAAGATTCTGGAAAGAATTGCATCAGATGCGTCTTGGAAAAACGAAACTTTTCTTTTTTGGAACGTCCGAATCGGTTTATTCGACTCGGAGTTATGTTTTTTCAAGGGAAAAGTCATTATTCGGGGTAGTTTCAACCCCCTTCAACCTTAAGGGCTGAAAATTGTTGGAAAACATCCCCTCAACATACCCCATCGAACGGTATTTTTTTCATCCAGATCGGCTCGTGGGCAATTTTCACCATCATACCCGGCTATACCCTTTTACCAATTGTTACTAACGGACAACGTGATCTCATTATCACTGAAACAATCAAATATTCAGATCTCTGGCCCATGTTCCATGTTATGTATTTGGAAAAAAATTTGAGGACCGAGAATATCGAGTTTTCTCATTTTTCACTCGAAGTTGGTTCAGGAAACATAGATTCGATGAACATACCCAAAGAGTGGCGTACAGATGATGTCTGTAACGAAATTTATGGTCATATCAACGATGATTTCTGTATAGATAGGGTGGTATTAGCTTCTCATAACGATGATACATTAAATTTGGATAATGAGATATTGAAGATGGTGACTGGGCATTCGAGGACTTATTACAGCACAGATACTGACACTTATGAAGGTGTGGATCAAACTGATGACAATATCCATCTAAGATATCCCATAGATTTCTTAAATGATATGAGAGAAGGTCTGCCACCACATAAATTACAGTTGAAAATTGGAGCCATCGTGATGTTGATAAGAAATTTGAGTGTGACCGGTGGAGTGTGTAATGGAACTCGGTTGGAAATTAAAAAATTATACAAATTCAATATAGAAGCTGAAATTATAACTGGTGAAAGAAGAGGAGATTCAGTTTTCATTCCTAGAATTACATTGGACAATCGTGAATCTTCCCTACCATTCATCCTATACAGAAAACAATTTCTTACAGTTTTAGCATTTGCTATGACTATAAGTAAATCTCAGGGTCAAAGCTTCGATAATGTTGGACTCTTCATGAGAAGACCTCTATTTTCCCATGGACAGTTGTATGTTGCATTGTCGAGATGTAGGCATCCAGAGAATCTATTAATTGAAAATAGACTGGATGATTCAAATGCGATCAGAAATGTATTTGGACTGAGATTCTTCAGAATTGAATATGGAAAATCAGAACTGATTCATTGATTTTATTTCATACAAAAGACGTCATGGAGTGGAATCCGAAAACTGGAGAATGGGAGGAGATTTTCGATTTAGGAGAAGAAATTCATCTCTCGAGAATCAATCAACAGATAAATCACTACATTTCAGAAGAAAGAGAATATCAAAAATACATAGAATTTTTAGAGAAAGACAATGATTTGGAAAATTTGATCGAATCATCGGAATCAAGATAGAACTAATAGTTTTGAATGGAAATTCCATATATGGGATCAAGTATTGGACATTATAGAAAGGGAAGTTTTCAAAATAATCGATTTCCGGATAGAAAAGAGGAATTTGAATGCTTCGAATTTGACAGAGAAAGATCACATGGAATTTTTACTAAGAATTGCTAACATAATTCATTCATTCAATTATGAGTCCCAAAATGGTTCAAAATGAGTTTCATGGGATTGCTCAAACATTTCGAGACCTGTGAAATAGATTAATGAAATTTGGAAATGTTTATATAGTGCGGGAGATCATGACCAGAAATTCAAAGTAATTCTCTGTTAATTAAATCTTACAAATTCAACGTTTGAGAATGGAATAGCTCAATGATTCTCAGAAATAAAAGAGGGGTTCATCGGGATGTTCTCTTTTTCATACAAAAATTTTAGTTCATGGATTCATCTTCCATAATTCGTGAGAGAGGATTCGACTCGGTAATTGGGAAGAATGGAATTTGTGAGGGAATTGTGGGAATTTTTTGTGATAGAGGTCTTTTCTGCAGCCGATACTATAAGAACCTTGCAAGCATCTATATAATGAGAACTCCTCAACTATCAATTCTGCGATGAAGCCGAGATGGGACATACGGTTATTTCCATTTTCAGGCGTTGAAATGATGTAATTGTGATATTCTATGGAAATTAATCATGTATATAATTCGTAACAATTCATTTCAAGAAGATATCTTCAGATAATTGACAGTAATGATGAGGAATATGATAGATGCAGTATATGCGGAGTTCTGTTCTCAAATTTTGAGTTCTTGGAAAAACACAAAACTGAAGAACATGAGAGGAAGAAGCCAAGGAGAAGTAAGTGCAAAATTTGTGGAATGATTATGCTTGATTCCTGAAAAAGCATTCAGAAACACACTCCGATACGAAGAGGTACTTTTGCAAGAATCGCAAAAAAAAATTCAAAACGAATTTCAATCTCAATAGACAGAGATCAAATCACAAAGAGCCAATATTCGGATGTGAGAAATGCGGAAAGTACTTCAATAGGAGTGATATGCTAAAAAAAGACCTTCTCCATAAACATGTTGAGGATGATCGTAGTCAATAGCTTGAGCGAGTTTTTTGATTTCTATCATTACAAAATTCACAGCAACAATGAGCAAGAACAAGAACAGAGAGGAGCAAGAAAGTTTCTCTAAGAAACTAGAGACCATCGACTTGTCAAAAGCTGAATTCTTGGAGAATATAGTCAAAATTGGGGATAAAACAACGTGAGTAAAACGCGAATGAGAATTTTTGTGAATGTCATGACTATGGATTTAAATTACAGAACGATAGTTGCTTACGTTGATGAAGTATCAGGTCAAGATAGTTTCACAAGGAAAAAATATATTGTGGAAGTAAAAGTATTCGAAGTGCTTTTGAATAATAATGGTGGCATAAAATTGCAAGTCAATATGTACGATGACAACATCAAGGAATTCAAGAGTTTTTTTAAGCTCAACGCTGTAAGTCATTTCGCATTTGAATCAGATGATTAGGGTTGAAATTTACATTAATGCTATTCCAAAAATAACATCGCACAAAGAACACAGATATCAACATGAGATTGTCATTTCTTTATTTTTGGTGTAGAAATTATTAAGTGAGAGAGTATCTGTAAGTCCAGCAAACAAAAATTTCAGTGAAGGTAACACTGGTGAACATTTTTGGACCTTTGGAATGCGTTTGAAAAAAAAAACAAGTCGTTCTAGGCGAAGTTTGAGCTGCTGAATCCGAATTCGTTTTCAGAATTGTCTTATCACGTCAGGATTCTGAGATAATCGTTATCAAAGTCACGAAAAACGCTGTTTTAGGCACTTTTCTCGGATTTTTCCCGCGAAAACTTGGGGCTGTCGATTTTTTCCACACGGTGTACTCGAAAGTACGACAGTGGAGCTACAAAATGAG
>JAPYYZ010003735.1:0-11320 GCA_030522705.1 Eretmocerus eremicus
TATACCATACCGGCAGGTCCCTTGTGAGATCCCACGCAATCTTCCTCAACAGCGCCCGGTCAACTGGCGTTCCCTTGAGTCCCAAGTGAGTCTCCAGGGGCCCACAGGGTTCTACGGTGTCTTACAAGTCCCGTGGTACCTATGAATCCTGTTCCATGACGTCTCACATGATATCACCAGCTCCGTGGGGTACAACGTGGGATACCACGTGGGGTCCCACGTAATCTTTTTCGGCAGGGTCGGCATGTCCAATACTTGGTAATCGTATTACTCCGACCAATATTTCTATTAGTCTATTTATAGACCAATGTATAGGAAAATAAACAAATGATCATATCTTCTAAACGCGGCTCAATTTCGTGTCCGTTTACAAAACTGTTCTATTCAATACTCCCCTTGTGTATAATTGTTTTCAGATTTTTCTCTGATTCCACTTCCAAGATATTCAGTAAAAATAATCGAATCTCTATGTTCCCCATATTAATTTTCACCGTTTTGAAAATCGCTTACTGCGAAACCTATGGTATCGATATCTATATGCATGTGCATTTCCATTTGATCCCTCTAATGGAATTGAGTTCCGCAAGAACCAACACCCCATCTTCCGAACCGAATACACTACCTTAGCGTAGATCCAACATAAATTGGCTAATAGTGGATAATCCTAAACTAATGTTCAAATACATGGCTTCAGTTGACCTCTGAATGCGCCGTGTTCAACGCATAGGAGAATGAATGTATCAGTACATTTTTTCAAATGCAAATTTTTCATTCCCTCAATCAGCCAATGTTCCTGTTAGAAAAAGCAGCTGGAATCTTGTTTACAATAGATCTGTCATCTGTGGTGTTCGAAGAATATGAATTGAGACAAGTGAATGTAGCTATGAAAAAGTATTTATTAGCACGTGTGTATATAAGTATCCTGTTGTTTATGAGTAACAGAAATTTTTTTATAGTCACATGATAAAAAATTTACATTGTAATCGATAGAAAAAAGGGGTATAGTGCATGATAAAACATTGGTTCTAATCCATTTACGGATTGAAATTAACGTAGGCCATATCATAAAAAGAGACCAGTAAAAGAATTATACACTGTTCCAACAAACGGATGATAACAACTATTAAAATTGCATAGTACCACACAAACGCTATAATTATTGCAGATAAACAATTGCGAGTGCGTACGCCAAATTGATTACAAATTTTTACGCCAAAAGAATCGGTAATTTCATTCAGTTCTTCGGCTACTTCCGATACAATCTGTACAATATTTCATCAGTCCTTGTAAACGTCGAAGGTATCAGTTTACACATTCAATCAAGCACAACGAGTCAAATTACATTCAACGCTGAATGAAACTTTGACCCCTGGTTCTCCGTACATTAAATACTCGTATTCATTATGAAATACGAGACAAATCTTAACTCCTCAAATTATGTTGAGATTTTGAAGAATTACTTCATTTATAGGGAATGACGCGTTTTACAATTAAGTTTCTTATGTATGTAAGAAAAATAAATTGTACTGAAATTACTAATTGTAATGTCATGAAGGATTTGAAAATGCAAGCTTCGAATAAGACATTTACACTCATTTACAAAATTCAAAGGTTTCCCTCGTTGCAAGTCATAATTTCTATTCTCGCACTACCCTAACTTTGCCATAAAACAGAGACGTAATATGAAGCCAATTTGAAAACTACAATTGCTACCGTTTACCAAGGCGGTAAGTTTCTCTATTACTAAAGTTACCAAGTACCCATGTTAGAAAATATCGCGAGGTACTTGTTAAATCATCTATTTTTCCATTTTCATAATCTTGTATATGGCAGCCAGAATAGTACAATAAACAAACGAAAATTTAATAGCAAAAGTTAGATCGATAAAAATAAAAAACATGAAAATAAAGTTAACAGTACACTTCACATCTACACTTCGTCTCGATCACTGAGTCACACTTGTAGAGCGAATCAAGCTCTTTCATAATTCAACATCACAAACTTTGTGTTAACGTCCTAGAACAAATTTTATGCTCGAAAGTTCTTCGTGTGGATTTCGTTGACCCACAGAAAGATAACCAAATAACAATAAAAGTATATTGTCTCTTTCAACACCTCAGAGCATGTTCTATTCACCTTCCTCCAAGTGTTAGTACCTCATTGGTTGATGAGGATGGAGGATCGTCAAACTGTTTTGTCAGCGTTTACTAAATGTGCTGGTCTAGGTTGCGAAATTTCGCAGAGGCTATTACTCAGTAAGCCGAAGCCTCCTTATACTCGGAGCCCTCCATGGTGAAAAAGTCCTCAAGCTTCCACTGCAGGGTTTCGAAAGTTGGCCTCTTCATAGGATCTTTATTCCAGCATTCCAACATGATGTCGTAGAGAGGCGGTGGACATCCTGGTGGACAAGGCATGCGATAGCCGTGCTCCACTTGGTGAAGTACTTCAGCGTTTGTCATACCTGAAACAAGTAGGAATCCGTATTGAGAAAATGGTAAAATTGGGAATGTAAAAGAGATCTCCAATTATTGAGTTTGCTCCACGCCTGGGAATACTTTCTTCGAAATCAAACTACTGATAAATAAACTATGGATTCACACACCGAATGACTTGCTCGTGTGATTTCTGCTGAAAATCCATCATTGTTGCCGTACTTTTGAAATTACAAGGAGTACAAATCGAGTAGACAGGGTGAACGGACAAAATTGTTCTCAAGTAACAAGGTTGCACGTGAAACTTACCGGGGTACGGGATTCGACCGTAAGTCACAAGCTCCGTGAGCAGAATTCCGAATGACCATACGTCGGACTTGATACTGAATTTGCTATAATTTGCAGCTTCCGGAGCAGTCCATTTGATAGGGAACCGAGCTCCGATGCGAGCCTCATACTCATCCTCTTTGATGAGTCTGGCCAAGCCGAAATCAGCAATTTTCACGACGTTGCCATCGGCCACAAGAACATTACGCGCAGCCAAATCTCTGTGAATGTAGTTCTGCGACTCGAGGTAAGCCATTCCCGCAGCTATTTGGGCTGACATGTCGATCAGCTGCTGCAACTTGAGTCCTCGGCCTTTACCTAAAATTTCAACAACATTACAAACACTGTCGTTACATACCGTAAAGAAAGTCAACAAAACTGTATACACGGCATGAACATTCGGTCCATGAATTGTGTGCATCAAGTTACAGATGGAGTGACTTTAGAACGAAAAACTTTGCGCAAAATATCTTCATGAACAATTCCGAATGAATTAAACGAATATTACTAGCCCACAGAAATCGCATTTTGAGAAAGTTTATATGGCAGCCCGCCAGTTGTAATTTGCCGCAAGGCCATTAGTGAAACGATTAGCTGGGCAAAAGCTGAGATAATTACCCTGCAGGAACTCGAGCAGGCTTCCGTTTCTCATGAGCTCGGTGATGATGTAGATGGGCTCCTCCATCGTGCAGACGGCATAGAGCTGAATGAGCTTGGGGTGTCGCAGTTTCTTCATGATCTGAGCCTCGGCGAGGAAGTCCTTGGGGTCCATCGTGCCGGGCTTGAGCGTCTTGACGGCGACCGCCGTCGTGTTGTTCCAGAGGCCCTCCCACACCTCGCCGAACTGGCCCTGGCCGAGCTTCCTCACGAACTTGAGCGACGAGCGGTCGATTTCCCATTGGTCCCGGGTACGATGGCTGAGGCCCTCTGTCACGGGTTTCTCCACCTGCAGATACGCAAACGGGCACGCCGAGGCCGCGCGGACCCAACAGTCAGTACAGTTTCTCCTCATCGCTAACAGATTCTCATTTCATTCAACTAGCGACTGATGCTGCGAATGCGCTAGATTTTCGTGATATGTACATGAGTGATCTCCAATTTATGCACGAACTCGTGAGTAATGCCTTAGTTTATCTCTTCTCGCGTGAAAAGTCGCGAATCAATCTTCGTCAACATGTTGATCGTTATAAAGAATGGCTCGTTGAACAATTGATTGCAGTAGTATCTCCCGAGGTAAATAATCATAGAAATCCCTGTGGCTTGACGATTTAGTTTGGACGTGTCGTCTTTGAATATATCAATAAGCGGTGATTTAATCTGTCGTTTGCTATTAACTTTCAAAATCAAAGGTCCACTCGAGCCAAGTATATTTTTATAATATAAGCCATCCAATCGCGAGATAGCATTGGAATGTGGGCTCAAAATGGCTCGGAGCACAATGAGAGTGGAACAACTTTATAAGATTATGATCATAGAGTATGAATGTCGTATCTGCACGGTGACTTGTCACGCCGTCCAACGAGCTTCGTGGACTAATCATTGTACTATATGGATCAAATCAAAATATAAAAAAGCACGACAACTCTATACTTTTTGCACTAACCCTCCACCACCGACATCTCGAGATGACGTGACACACAGAATTATTAAATTCTAACTCTTTCGTTGCGACGGCATTTTTTAAAATGATTTTTCTTGAATTGCAGACATGTCCTCTTGGAAAATTTAAGCCAGTCCTCGCTGAATATTTTCAAAATTGAAAATTAAGGCACCAAACGACGAAAATTTTACAGGTTCCTAAGTTGCACATTGTTGTGGTGGAGCTTCTTCAAAGCCCTCGGAAGAAGCCGATATATTTCTGAAATTTTGTGGCCACCGATGGCCCACGCCGCAGCGAACGTGCTAAGATATAGATACACGAGAAGCTAGGCGTTGCAGAATATCCTTTGACTTCAATGATTGAGAGTCATCCACAAAATGCTCGTTAACAAAACGAAATTCAGAACCATCCGTGAATCACCAATGACTTGTCCAATAACGTATCCGATCCCATCAAAAGCACGTTCGATTCATTTTCAGGATTAGGTAAGAGATGAGGACAATACTGCACAGTTTTCGTCATTGATATTCACAGCCATGTTCATCTTTTTTCGTAGATTTGAATGAATCGTGTATTGAATGGAATGTTTACGACAGGCACGAATGTCACTAGTCTAACTTGAAGTTTTTCATTGGTCGTTGATGTGATCTAAGGGACATAAAATGATGACTAAACTTCTTGCTCCGAAGCATTCTCTTCAAGATACCGAACGTAATTCGAACATTATCATGTTTTTAAGAATTGTAATTCTTATTTCTGAAGATGAAGGACGTTTCTCAGAATCCCTAGATAACTTGTAACACTTCTACGTTTGACGAAACTCTGTAAAAATCCTATTCATTTTATTGGAATAAGAAGTAACAAGTTTTTAAGGAGCGAACTTCTCAGAAATATATTAGTTAATCCTTTCTTGACACGCTCGATCGTAGCCACTCAGACACTTTTTCTTTTGTGTAATAAAGCCGTAATCAGAGAACCAGAGAAACTTTTGATTGCGTACCGATCTCCTGAATAGATTATAATATGCATGACTTCATTGCGGTAGAATTTCGCAGATAAAATTTCCAGAGAATTGATCGATAATACCGGCATTCTTATTTTCAGCACGTATAGAACATTTCGGCCGCGTTTTCTACGGAACTTTTCAAGCTAAAAGAAAGAAGTTCTTCCCGAGATTGTACTTGGGGTCAAAATAGTACAATCATTCTCATTTAAAAATGAAGGGCTGTTTTTGAATGGGACGACTCGATTCACTCAATAATTTTACCGATTCTCTCTCAGACTTTCCAAACTTGCTAAAAATTGTACATACAATGCGTATGAACTGACAATTGGATTTTCTTCCTAGCTCCAATTCATGAGCATTGTATGTACAATATACATACATAAAATTTGTATTTTATGACTACAACGCAGGTTTGGTTAATCCTGTAAAAGACTTTCGTTGATTTTTTAACAAAATTGATTATAGCATTTTGACCCTAAATATAACCTTGGGATTAACTGTTAGGCATCTGGTCCTTTTCATTTCGTGTATGTTACTTATCTATATGATTTCCTTGGGATATCTTCACGAGACTGTTGCCAAAAATTATTCTCGTTGAATCTCAACTTTCGCCCGAATTTTTCAGCTTGATAGCAAGATTATTGTTCAATGCATGAGCGAGTTAAGCACCATTTCCAGCAGCTCATGGATTGGTTTCAAGTAAGAAGCTTTTACATTCAAGCTATGTCACCGGAACTCCTACATTGACTTCCGGTATCAAAAAGTGCCATTAGAGGTATAGAAAAATTTCTCCGTGGTATCTAATTTCTAATTTTCGAATGCAGACGGAGTCCTTGAGCCATTGTTTACTACTTTTCGGAGGTGAACTTGAGCCACTCTATACGGCACAAGTTTATGATGAGGAAGTATGAGACGGAGAAATTTTGAAGGTTGTGACATCAGTAATTGAAACTTGATAAATAACGAGAAAGGATTAACAGAAAACCACTCGGGCGGATGATCTCGCGGCCTGAATGAGATTATGATAGAGTCTATAAATTCTAAAATATACATGATTTCATGTGAAACTCACGCTAGATAGCAAGCGATGATTCTTAATATGGTGCGAGCACACGTATACAATATGCGATGAAAGCACGATTGTGATTATAATGGAACGTTCAATTTACCGAGATAATCCAGCAGTAAGATGGTTAGCAAAAACAGAAAATCAAGATCTATTATTGCAACAGTATGATAACCAGAAATAAATCCTTATTTATCTAATATAGCGAGGTTTTCATATTCTGTCAAAAGAGATCATTGACTCAACTCCTTTGGAAAATTAACGAAGAAAAACTCAATACCTTCAGCAATTCATCTAGTCAATCGATTTTTATAGTTAATATTTTGTGAGAATTATTCTCTGATAGCACAGCTCAGAGACGATTCAAATTATGACCGAGAATTCTTCCACACTACATAAAAACGCCGAAAATGAGCCTTCAGGTCAATAAAGGTACATCTACAAATCATTGAAACCTATCAAATTTACGTTTTATGATTCAGAGTTTCAACATTTTTCGCAAGGGAAGAGAAATGATCTTCAGGAAGGTACGTTTGACAGTTAGAAAACACTTCTCACTCGCAAGAATCCATTTTCAAGATAACCTACACTTTTCATTTTGCTTGCGCCATAATTGTATTTGATAGATATGAGAAAACAATAATAAACGCTTGGTGTACGAAATACAATTGCGGATCTGTTAGAAGTCCAACTCCATATACCAATCAAAAATTTGTCAGCAATATTTTACGTTCAAAATGATTTCTTTCAAGACTTTCAGAGCTATCTCAAGTCACTTTGATCTGTCTTGATCATGTAAAGGAATGAGATTTGGCGCAGTGAGCCATGTGTTAGATTCCATAAAATAGATTACCAAAGTTGATATTTGAACCGTCAACAGAAATAATAGAACCATTCTCAATCCAACTCTTTTTGTTGGTTTTTCTTTCTGGTCATGAATAGGTTAATGTAAGACCATGGATTTAAAAAATCCCATGCTCAAAAGATAATTGTGTATTAAGCTTCTTATAGAATATTGCACAAGACTCACTCATTGTTAGTTTGATATTAAAAACTACGCGCGTACCACTAATCAAAGGATCTACATAATTTACCCGTACCATTATACTGAAAATTTAACCTCATAACTCTCTACATTCGAGAAATTAATCCGTCATTGAGACAATCGTATCAATGTTGACAGAAATCAATAACAAGTCAACTCTTTCGATGTCGATGTAGATATGCGGTCAAAGCTTTCAATGCAGGAAAAGATTCGTTACGCGTTGTTCAAGTTGATATCAATATCCTGGCCAATTAGGAGAATAACGTAAATAATCACGGTCTTACAGTATTGTGATTGGTTAATCATTTCATACGCCTTGTATACTCATTGTAAGCTATTTTAATAATTCCCATTAGTTTCAGCTAATAAAATACTTGTACCAATTTTCACGTTTTGTTATGTTGGATTATGATGCACAAAGATATTTGGGTCAATCAAAAATGCTTCATGCATTCCCTAGCTACTTTCATCGGTTTCAGAATATGTCAAACGTCTTCAAATCATCTAAAAGTAGGTCAAGTAAGCTGCAAAATGAGCCAAGGTACGTTAAATTTTATGAGTGGACCGAGTTCCAAATCTTTTTGTTGTCGTGTTGAACGCAATATAAAATTTTTTCGACGGATTTTGCAAGTTTTTCGAGTTTTTCCACAAATTTGGCCTCTTCCGGCGGACGCTTGAAGTCATTTTAATCTGGCGGTTATTCCATTTCGGTCTACTGATTGTAAGAACTTGACTTGTAGTTTGGTCATAGATTCAATTTTTACCCCAGAATCTTCGACAAGGATTAAGAAAAATTATGCCCGTCTGAGAGCTATATTGGGATGTCAAATAGATTGGAAAACCCCCACGAGAAGTCGGATAGAAGCTTTTTCAGGTTGTACCGTTTTTGGGCTCGAAATACACGAGTTTTGGCGGAATCGCTCATATTACAAGTATATGGGCCTTAGTGAGTACGAGTCCCAACTGGTCAAAAATTTCTCTATCGTAGATCTTGAACAGCTCGGCTCTACTCTCTTAGAATTAAACAAACTTTAGCTCATTTTAAAGGTCTTGGAACAAGCTTCAAAATGTAGTAAGATCTGTTAAAAAAAAAATTGAAATGTGCCAAAGTTGGAAGCTTCAAAAGCTTAGTACAGCCTTAATGGGCACATGTACTTTCTTCATAAGTAGTACTAAACGTTTTCATCAATTGAGCATCAATACGAAGGGAGTTTGTACTCGACTCACCTGTACACAAGGCTTGCATAAATTGACACAAAGACCATCCGCGTCTTTGCTGTAGTATTCGACGAGTTCTTGTAATGTCCGGAAGGTTGTTCGCCGCGCAATGAAGAAGCCGCCTTCGTCCAATTGTCGAATTCGGTAATGTTTAACCGTGTCACCATCCCGAACTAGAAACAAGAAATACGCATTTTACTTCTCAAATCTCTCGATTAGATTGAGGTAAGACTGGTTATAATTCGATCCCCTACTCTCTATAATTCTCTATTTCTATATCAGTCACTAACACAGCCATCATAAATATTCGAAATGGACTAATTCCAATCAAAACAATGAAGAGGAGGAAACAGCTGTTAATAAAGGGAATGGGCGAAGGAAAGTGAATTCTTTTAGCAAATTGTCGTAAAGGCTGATGACATGTAAACATCGGAAAGACAACTTCACATGATCAGAATAGATTAATCATCTGGAAAATTCGAAGGAAATTATATAGAAGGAAACATAGACTCTATTTTCAATAGTAACTCGTGAAGAAAACGAACAACTCATTCAATTCTATCTCGCCTGGTGAGAATGCAAGGAAAGAACAACTGTGCGGAACTCATACCTGATAATGAATAATCATTGTGTCGGCTTTCTGAGTCACGAATCAGAAACGCTCCATGATCATTTTCTGGGAGTAGAAGTTTCTTCTCTGCTTCGATGCGCTTTATTTTTCTGAAGTACCACCTAGAAAACAACAATCAGTCATTATTAGCGATTTCTCAAAAACTGTTCTGACAATAAAAATTAATGAGGATCGAGTGACGTGAATGACAGATAGCTCACAACTGTAGTCTTTTTATGGTACATTTCACACGAATATTCAAGGCGATGGAAAGTTTTTTCCTTATCCAAACTTCTCACGAATCCGATCGTAATCATCACAAACTTTATCATAAATCTGCCGCTCTGTATTGTGGTAACCATTGATGCTTATTGTTCACGTAACTCAAGATTTATCTATTCAATGTTAGCAAGAGAGATGAATTAATTTTCCACACTATTATTTAATTAATATAGTAACTCTAGGGATTGATTTTGTATCGTCAACGCTGGTTTTGATATTCGATTGATTTTCGCTTTACTGTAGCGAAATTCCAAAGAAAAGTTGAGATTTTTACCAGTTAACCGACTTGTAAGAAGATATATGATGAAAAGCAATAAGAGTGTATTAGTCAATGGCATCGCAGGCTAAATGTCGGTGAAAGCAAGGTCGCGTTGATCAGAAATCGCGCATGCCTTGCACTGCTAAGATGGCAGTCGAGTGGGAGAACATTTTTCCACAAGAAATTCCAGCTTTACGAGATTTCGTCAAAAATACAACGCACGGCTTCAACGCAAGGCTTATGAGCGCTGTAAGACATCGTGAAGTGCAATTCTCGTGCATGCATCCGCAACGGGTTTGATGAACGAGAAATTTTTCCTTCTTAACGGTACCGTCGTCGAACTGTGCGACGACTTGAGCGGCATGCGTTAGCCTAAAAACTTAGCATATGAGTGAGTATAGGCGTGCGTCGATTCAATTCCATAACGTCACGTTGTAGACTACGGATCCCTGACTTAACTGTAAAGTCAGCAAGCAATGCGCATCTCAAGTAGGGAGACAGGTAGAGCGTATCTAAGGTCATCCGAGACAATTTTGTACAACCTTGCGATTTCATTTTCGATTTCTCGATGTGCCGCTCACAAGTAAGGGCAATTTCCGTGAAGCGGTACTGTCGAATCAAACATTTGTGGCTATTTTGAATGAAATGGAAGGCAAGTATTTCATGGTAGAAATTTTTCAACATTTGAGAAAGATATGGCAATATTTTGGTTTTGTCTTGTCGAGTGAATGTTGCAGAAATGGGGCGTATCATGTCATCATCTCCTGTGATAAGTATCATCACAATGATTATTGTGAGTGTTGATTGATCGAGGTTCCAATTAGAGGAGAGTTATATAATTCTCATGAGAAAATTTTGAAGTCTGCTATTAGACATGCTGCTGACAAGAACCTCGAAGTTGGTTCTAACCAAAGAGAGCCTGGCGTTCTGTTCAACCGGATAAATTACCTGATCGAAACAGCGAGGGTTTAGATTATTACGAAAAATCAAATAGCCGTAAGATGATTCCGCCATCAAAACTATCCCATCCAAGCGTCGAACACACTATCCTTTCGTCGGCTGTGAAGGAAATAAAGTCGAAAAACTGCAAAAATGGTGTGATTTCCGCTCAAACGATGTAAAATTTTCCACGTTCGCTTCACAAGTATGCCTATTTCGTTTGAAACAGTTTAGTCTTTGAGTGAAGTCAAAGTAATAGATCATTCAGCGCACGAAACAGCGGTGCAAGCAAAGTACGCATACATATTTTTACCTCGAGAAGCTTAAATCGTATTATATTGCGATGATGAGATTTTTCGGCACTTGATTGGTGCAATTTGAAAAAGTAGTCATAAGAGCTCCACTTGGACCTAAAGAACAGGTATTTCGCGCTGAAAGAAAGGACCCCGCCCCCAAAGATAGGATTTGGGCTTTCGGTCAAACTTCTTGTAAGTATACTCAAACGATAGATCTCAGAGCACTGAACAAAAGTCTCC
>JAPYYZ010003736.1:0-11318 GCA_030522705.1 Eretmocerus eremicus
AACCGTTCCAAATTTGTCGTGCGCTCTAGCATGTGCGGGAGCGTGCGCCACTGAACCCGCTGAAGCGTCTGTTATAGCATGTGCATATTTTCAGGAGGGGTTCACTGTGGTGAATCCCACCAGTGGGGCTCACGGCTCATTTTTGTCCGGCTCGTTTCGACTCGTATCGGCTGAAAAATTTCATCAAATGGTCAACAATCAAGTTGGTTCGCTTAACGTTGAACCGGAATAACAAACTAGAACAACTTCCATCCCCATACGGTCTACTTTGTTTGAGTAAGACTGTCCGATTCATATCCTCTTCAAAATAATAAAAAAACGGCTCCGCAGTGAACGTGTTAGTGTGATGGAAGGTTATCTTAAAAATTGCATCATTTGTTACTTTTCAAATATTTACTTCACGCATACTCGAAGCATACCGTCAACCGAGATTACTTTGAACAGACAAGGGTAATTTTGGAACAACCGAGGAAAGAGTTGTATATCTGCGCGTATGGCGGGGTAGGATATTTCGCGGTTCTAGTACATATCAGATTCACTATAGACACATTTGTGGGCGATATTTTGCATTGATTCGGAGGCCTCTATCAGCTTTGTGTTCGTTTACAACAAACTTTTCCGAAAGACTGTTTTTAGAGTGAAAAAATCTGCTTGAAACAATTGTTCTCCCTCGAGCACTTCTAGGATGAATCCAAGGTAGTGGCGCCATACTTCACTAACTGTAACAATTTCTTAACAAATTCATCGTTATATTGGAGTATTTGCACTTTCTGTTGATGTAGCAATGCAAAAACTGAAAAGTTAGTGATTTTTTTGGGAATTGGCGTAACTTTGGAACAATTCGAGGAACGGTCCATAATAATCTTCCGCCTTCAAAATTGCGGTCATAACTCAGAGTGTCGAGTCAGGAATTGAAAGCGTTTTCCAACGAGCCGTACGTCTAATTTCGACGGCTGGGAGCGGAGTTATCCCAACTTTAAGGTGAGAGGAGTGCTACCGACATGTTTCCCCTCCTAATCTATGGCACGCGGGCCCAGCATGGGATCGGCCAAAGACGTCCAATCCGTTGAAGAAGTCTATCGTCAATTGTGGGCCGTATAATCATTGAACGGGACTCTACCATAAGCCAATAGAAAGCTTGGACTCTTCGCTATCAGTTGAAGACTAATTGAAGACAATTCTGTAATTGTTTTTGCGAATAATATAACAATGATCTGAGATATTATTCCTCTCGTTTCAAAGATGTACCAAAAGGGGTGTAACTTTGTAACACTCCTTCAAATACTCATAACTTTGAGTTAAAATATTCAATCAATATCTACTTGGCGCCAATTGAAAGCTGTAGTTTCAAGCTCTCAAATGGTTTATGAAGAGAGGTATTGCTGCACCGCTTACGAGTTACAGGTGAAACAATGACGAAAAAAATTCAAAAGTGTTCCAAAGTAACCCCGGTTGATGGCATGTCGTTTTAAGTGATGCCCCACAAGGTACGTCGAAGATGGGCTAAATTCGAACGAAAGCTTCGACGCTGGTTTTTGTCTCGTATTGGTCGAAAATATTATCCAAGAACTCTAGTAAAGGGATCGATGATTTTTTTCTATGCATTTGATTTGGTCCCTCAGATTTTATTCGAAAGACGAGCGTTGAGGACATTTTTGGAGTGTTTACCTTTCCTGTACCATTACTCATAGTTCTTCTGCGGGTGGATTTGAGTGAAATTATTTGCGACAGAGTCGAAAGGCGAGTTAAAAGGAGTGAATTAGTACATACAACCATAATTTTATAGATATCCACATTTTACTTCAGGTAAAGCTATAAATATAATGAAGATGACAATTATTCAATAAGCGAGAGAACATAATTTTTCATAAATTCGAAGGCTTGTCTTTTCTTACCTCTGCAAAGCGAGAAATGATAGAACAAAAAATTATCTCGAACAAGATAATTCTTTATGCTCAATGTTTCTTTTCGAATATATATTTCATTTACCCAGTACAAACGGTTTACTCAATAAAAGTGATCAAAAGAAAACGTTTTTCAAACGTTTTCAAGGTTCAGACGCTAATGTCCTCAGTTTTCAGTAGAAATAAAGCATCGTTCTGAAATTTGAATTATTGTTCCAAAATTAGTTAATAGTAACGTACAAGAGGCAAAAAGTTCACAATGCAAAAGGGGAGACTCTCCAATCTGACTCCTCACGTAATCTTGTACGGCGTGTTGTGGGTTTACTGTCACATATTCTATCAGCACTATAACTTTCACCAAAAATCCGTCATGAATTTGATATGAATGAAACCGTAAGTCAAGTATGCCGAACACATCCTTATGGCACTCTCACGTCAAATATTTCTCAATCATCATACATCGAACAAAAATATCCAATAGATCTTAAATGAATGTCAATATGTTAACTCGGCAAAAACCGAAAATATCGCAAACTCGGAAGGTTGTATTTGTAGATGGCAGGATTTTTCTCAAGTTCGCGTATTCTTTGGAATTTTTTGTTACGATAATTAAAAAAGTGCTAAATATGTTTTCGATGACATAAATTTTACTATGTATCATGCGAGTATGTATGCGAGATCATGTACGAATCAGAATCCTTTTAAGAATGATTCCTTACCTGCACGTGAACTTGCTCTCTCATCCAATTCAATTCGCGTCTTTACAATTCACATATTTTCGACACTTTCTTCTCCTTACGTAACAATCAAAACAGATTCTTATAACTTCCGTATATATTGATAGCTAAACAAGAGAACTTTCATCAGTGTCTGTAATATTTACCAAAACACTTCATATAAAAAAGCTGCAGACTGTTGACCATCGTTCATTCATCAGAGCATTGAAGATTTATGCATAAACCCGTGTCTTGTTGATGCGTTGTTGCTATTTTAACATGTCTCATAGAGTTTAAAAAAATGTTTTGAGATAACTGAGGTGTATATTCTTGAATGATCAGGTTCATGATTCATGCGCTATATTTTCAAAGGATTAAGAATCTCTTCATATACCCGGGGATACTCTGGCTCCGAAGTGTAGTGTGTGCGATTAGTGATTAATATTACAGAAATCGATCCAATTTTGAGGAGAGTTGATTATATGTTAATCTACATTGACCAAAATGTAGAGGAAAAGCATTTGTATTCATAACGTTAACAAACTCTGTCTTCCATGCGTTTTAATAATCTATATTTAAGATATCGTTATAAAAGTAGCTAAAAAATATCTATATCTGTATAACACATATTGATCTCTGTGTATACATGCGTATCTCAATTATGAGTGATCATATTTATTTTGTCAGAAAAATCCTATATGGGTGATAAGTAGAATGTATTCTATATTACATATCCGAGAATGTCAATATTGTCAATTCATACAGAATTATTACCTTTTAAACTTAGCTACGGAAGAGAATTGAAACTGTTATAGCTGTAAAGTTTTTGCCTCACAAATCAAGAAATCTTAGGCTTATAACTTATAGAATGAATAAATTTCTAAAATACATATCCAAAGATCGGGGACTCGTTCACAACTTAATTTCACCTCTACGATTGAGCGAGGGAAAATTGAGTTAATCCAGGTTTCATTAAGTTGATTTGGTCCTTTGAAATCTGCATTTTCTAATCAACTAACTGCATGAGAATTAGTAATTTTCAAGGTATGAGAATCTGCTAAAAGCAAGATGACAATAAATAAATGAATTGCAGAAAGATTTCCAATAAATAACATTTCCACATCGAGTGATCTATAATTTGATGTCAAGCATTCCTAGAAGATACCTTACCGCGAGAGGAGCAACATCGCCACATGTAATAACAGATTATGAGATTTCCATTATCAATTCATAGTTTCTACTTATGCTCATAAATCACAGAAGTTAATTTCAACTAGGTGATTCTATTGCAAGGTGTTGTTGAATATCAGGGATCGGAAAAACCGATCAAGTCCGATCACTAATACACAGAAGTTAATCTTGGTTCGCGCAACTGCACTGAATGTTCCTCCTATATGACAGTACGTGAATAGTTTTGTATGCAATTGTTATTGTTTGATCTGATAAATTGTACATGCTTTCTTTCGAGGTCTATCAGTACCGTCGCTAGATTATCTCCTTTTTCCTCAAACGGGTCAAATATGTATATTATAGTCACGACATACAAGTAAATCAATACCACATGTTGGAAAGATCATGTCTTGGTGATGTTATTGCGATATATTACGATTGTTAGATGACAACTGGTCGTCAAGTCAATTTGACAGTTACTAAGAAGACAAGTCATGCATATCTGAACGTTGAATTTTTCATGTGCTCCTCCCGAAGAATGAAAATAAAAGGAGATGAATAATAAATCATGTAAGTGTTTTGTATAACTCAGCACCCACTACCGAATTGATATTGTCATGATGTAACCAAAATTGCGCCACAACAAAAATTCGGTACACTGCCAGTTCATTCACCGTCTTCGCTTGATTATTACGCGCAACAAAGTCTAAGACCTGCGCAGTACTGACATGTGACAGTTGTCCTGAACCAGAATTGTGCAGCGAGGCAAATTCCTCGTTGGCTTGCACATGTGAGTGCCTGTCCATGCATAATCAGGCCGTGCAGCTATGTGCAGGCAAGCCTTCCGAAAATCAAGCCGATTTTTGCACAATTTTTATAGCATGTTGGAATTACGCTCGGTGCCGTTTTTTATGAGGTACAGGGAGGGATGGCAAAAGCTTCGGCAACAGCTTTGATGTCATAAGTACTCACAGATCAGGAGAATGACAGTAATACATGCAGTGTGGTGCACTGTGATCGACGCTAATTGGCTGAACTAATATAACCTGAGCATGTCAAAGCTCTACTTTACCGACGTTCATGATGAATTCATTTAAAATAAAGCTGTACAATATTTCGAAAATGTAGCTCCAGACAGCTATGCGTATTGGTGAAATGCATCACTGTGTGGAATTTTGGAGTGATTCGTGGGAAGCTATTCGAGGAATCTCAATTATGGTGCAAGTACACTATAATCGGGATTACTCCGAGAGCTTTCAAAGAATCGCTCTAAAATTTCACACAGTAATGCATTTCATCAATACGCATAACCTTCTAGAGCTACATTTTCGAAACATTGTGTAGCTTTATTTAAAAAAAATTTATTATGAATGTCGGTAGAGTAGAGCTTTGACATGTCCTTAGTCTCTAAACCCCTTCGAGTGAAAGTCCTTTCAATTTGAGTGAAATTTCACTCAAAGAGATTTCTTAAGTTTAAAGAGTAACCATTGCAACCGAGGTGGCTTTGACCACATCATCAGAAAATATTGTATACGAGTAGATTCGAGGGTTATTTTGGAGCTTGGGGTCTCTACTTTTAGATTATTGCATCCGAATGATCTTGAAACCAGTTGAATACGCTCCGTCTTTTGAATTTAGGGAATGAGAAAGTGCCACAAATTTCTGTCAACACCTCCGAGCCCACCGACTCTTTATCAGTCGCTCTCTCCAAACCCTAGTAGATTTTTTTTCAGTTGATCCGTCGAATCCTGCACATTTTGACTTGTACATCGAATCTGGGTGGAACGGCTATGAAAAGCTCTACCTTCCCGACATTCATCTTAAATTGATTTAAGATAAAACAAAACAATATTTCGAAAAAGTACTTCCGAGCCAAACTACGTATTAGCAGAATGCGCCACTGTATACAATTTTGGAGTGATCCGTGGCAAGCTCTTGGAGGAATCTCAATTATGGTGCAAGTATACCCTAATTGCACTATAATCGGGATTACTCCAAGAGCTTTCAAAGAATCGCTCTAAAATTTCACCCAGTGGTGCATTCTGCCAATACTCAGTTTGCATTGGAGATGCTTTTCATCACGAATAATGGCTATTGGGTATCGACCTCCGGAAGTAAAGTTTTCCCCCGCGCCGTGCCGCTCGCCATCCAACTCTCCAAGATGGCGTCAATCAGACCGGAGCAGTGTAGGCCGGCGGCGGGGCGCGGGCGAGACATCCCTTCCGGAGGCTGGATCCCAATAAACAATGGCTCGTCGGGATGCGAACGATCTCACGGAAATGTTGCGGAAGCCAAAGAAGGCCGAGGACCAGGTGTAGACAGGCGGATCACACGTAAGCATTCCAATAACACGTGCGACTCGGGAAGCAGACACTTGTCGCAGATTAAATGGACAAAACTAATCGAAAGTAATAGATTTAGTATTGTGAAAAAATTGCTCAATTCTGCGGAAGATATTGTCATCAGATAAATGGTGCGTCATCGAGCTCTCCTCACTTTAAATGCGAATCAATGAAAGCTGTGGGATTCATTCCTTCTCATGAGAATACAAGGCGGTTGAGCTCCGCAAGGATGATCCGCACAATTGTACTCGTTTTCGCGCTCACATTGACCTTATCGGAGAAGTTAACTGCAGATGTGACCACCACGAGCAACAGCACCGAGGAAGAAGTTTTTGCCCAAGAAATCTCTACTGTGGAGTCCCCTACAACTCTTGAAGCTTTCGGTAAATTTAAATAATAGACTGATTGAAAATATGACTTTGACGTATCCCGTGGGTTAAGGCACATGATGCGTGTAATTTGAATGAAACAAAAGCCTCTGTGAATTGGATACGTCAGCTTACACGTTGTGTCCTACTTACACTCTACAATTTGAAATTTTGGATCCATCATAACTCTCTATGAATTCTTTCCAAAGAGTTCGTGGTTCTGTTTATTCTAAATTTTGAGCGCATATAAGATGACTATGAACATTCTGAACTTTCAGACGGTGAATATGTCACAAGCAAAATCAAGTCCGATCTTGCAGAGTCGAGGCAAGTTCGCTCTGATGGAGGTGCAAATATTTCCATCAAATACTATCCGTATGTGGTTGCACTGTATGATTATGAAGGAGAGTACATGTGTGTCGGCACAATTCTCACTCCACGGTTAATTCTCACTGCCAACCACTGTTTGTACCCAAATCCAATTTATTCTATCAGAGTTAACAGCAGTGATATCTACTTTGGTGGCGATAAATATTGGGTCAAGAGTATCATCAAATACCCAGGAGCAAAAGATGAAGAGGTAGAACCAGATGACATTGCAATGCTTTTCCTCAAAATGAGAATAAGAAACGCTCACCCAGTGAAACTCATCGAGCCACAAATTGAAGTGCCAGAGGAAGGTATTGTCCGAGGAGTCGGCTGGGGCCGAACGAGGGCAGGTTATCCTCGACGTCTCATACACGTCAATCTCGAAATTACTCCTGTCGCCAAATGTGAAGAGGAATATTTTGGTGGAACTTGGATTTGCACGGAAAGCAAGAGATCAGATACTTGCAATGGAGATTCCGGCGGTCCCATCCTGTACGAATATAAGAAATCCTTTTATCAAGTGGGGATCGTATCTCACAGTAGCGAAAAGTTATGTAGGACAGGTCAACCAGCAGCCAACTCCAATGTGAAAAAATATTTAGGTTGGATTCACTCTTATACCAAGAACCCCAAATTCCAATGAAATACATATAATAATCTCGGCTCGTCTGTAGTGATATGATAGATTTTGAAATAGTGCGTCTGAAAAAATGACGAGTCTCTACTCAAAATAACGGAGAACTTGCAGTTGCAGGATGAAGGTATAGAGATACCTCATCACTTGTTCTGACATTTTCTTGATAGCTCAAGGCATTATTTGACCGTTACATTACTGTCTTTATATTATCATCCCTTATTTGTGAGTAAATTTATTCAAATTGGCTCTAGTTTACAGGTCTGTGATCAGGCTTGTATGTGGTTCATAATAAATATAAATCTTATGGATAAAAATAAAACAGGAGTTGTTTTCAAATGCCCGGAAGATTTGGAACTGTGAGTTAGTTCGTAATCCCTTGCGTTCTGGCAGTCAGGTAATTCGAACAATTCTTATCGAGACGATCTCCGTCAAGGACTACCATGACTCTGCCGAGATCCCCACTATAACTGCATCAGAACGAGTCAGACTGTCTAGAGCGATTACAACTTCAAAGCCTATATGCTGAACTCCAAAAGCATGTGATTCTTTCGTCTACTAGATGACTTACATGCTTCTCGTTTTGAAAATTGTTAGATGACATCGGATGGTTTTCGCGCGGTTCTTGGATGTCTTCATTCCACAGTCCCATCTTTTTACATGCTCGAAATCTAAGAGATGCTCAATTGTCGTGAGTTAGCTATTCGACACCAGTAGACAGGTTCAAGAATATGATGTTGATCTATCTCGAAGCATGTTCCTCTTCGCTGAATCCACAGCTTTCTCTGGAATCCACGGTGATGGTTTTCTTGCCGGATCATGGTCTAACGCGTGAAATGAAACATAGTCCGAATTCGACCACAATCCTTGGTGGAATTCTTTAATCTCATTCCATTTGAATTTGTAACTACTCGTGAGGTTGTGATTTCAAATTAATTATATGTAGTTGTTTAAGTTGGACAAGCAGCTTAACATGGATGATAACAAGGAGAATGTCAGATGTGCGGTTATAGATTCAGTCCAAATTTGAGAATCTTATTGATTTGGTGAGAAACTAGGAGATCCCGAAGATTGAATGCAGGGTGCCTCCTGTTCTGGGGTCCAGCTATAGAGATTAATATCGCCATCATTTATGTAATGCGATTAATTTTGATACATGTATAGTTGCACTGGTAACATTGGTATGAATAGCGATAAGCTGTATCTTGGGAAGATAGACCCATTGGATCGACTCCTTCTCGGTTTCTTCATTTCTTGCAAAAGAAAATTCTCGAAGTTGTGTTCCGCACATGCACTTGATGTATCCTTGTAGGCCCCGTCTTCCCCAAGGATTTTCGGGAAAATGAATTAATAAGCCCTCCAATTTCTGACTAAAAATCTTTGCTCAGTCAAGCCAAAGTAATTGCTGAAGAATCGTCGAATTTAATGTGAAGACCTTGACCCAAAGTATGCGAACGCGAAAAAGACCCGAGTTAATACACTCCATTTACATGAGATTGGTGTTTCTCCATGTCTCATTTTTTTACACATCACGGAATCAATGATTACCTTTGTCTATTTCACCATCAGCTTGTATGCATTTTCATGAATCATGAACTTGTAGAATTGGGTCTAGCAACATTTGGCCGATTCATAAAATTATAATCATCGGCGTTAATCGTTTTATGAGATTTTAATGATGTGTAATTGCTGTCACAGTCCATTGAACGCTGAAACTGTCAAAGAGTTGATATTGACACGTGATTTGAAAACTCGCTTCCAATTTAATGAAGAGTTGACTCAGATTGACCTTTGAAAATAGGCTCCAAAACTTTTTCAATTAAATTTTAGGGGCTTGAGACAAAACATTTTCTGAGCAAAGACTTGCAAATTTGCATGTGTAAGTAAGAGGTTTCGTTTTTGGAAAATTTAAGCAACCAGGTAAATGTGAAGATACCGAGGCATTCCGATCGCGAATGCATGCATTAATTTCTCAACGATGACCCATTGTAAGAGTATTTCGGATTTCTATAAAGAAGATCAATAGTGCACCATAAGTCCAGGAGGCCGCTAGAGAATGAATGATGTTTATCATGTAGTACAGTGGAATGATATGAAAATGAAGTTGGAAGTATGATTTGTATTCCTTTAGATGTGAACTTGAAAATCTAGAAAAAACTATCCCGGAGTTTTGGGATGCTCGAGGGTATGTCAGCATGTCGTAGCCATGCAGCGTCGGTAGCGCAGCCGCGCTGTCTGCTTCGTAATACAATGGATTTTATGAGGAAGTGGAACCGAATGGAGTAAAATATGGAAAAGACAGAAGATGAATCTAAATCGATTGCTGGAAATTTCTGAGCTAGTAAGAAGTCTGTGCATGCAACAGTTTTTGCAAAAAATTTGCACGAACTATTGCATGCACAGACCTTTGACTAGTATAGAAATTTCGGCAATAAATAGGATTAGATTCGTTTTTTCCTCATTTTGCTCTATTTTATTCCACTTTCTTATAAAATCCATTTCACTACCAAGAATAGTGCGCGGCCGCGTCGCAGTAGCCGCCTTGTAAATAAGGCAAAATTTCGATTGAGATTCATCATGTTCGACCGATATTAGTGTGAGTATGTCTAAATTTGCCACCCTAAGCGTTTTTTTACTCGTAACTTTCGTTTACATCAAGATTTCCAACCAGTTTGGCTCATTCTGAATCTCATCCCAAGATCTATAAATTGAGTCCAAATATACAGGTGAGTATACATCAAATTTTATCGATTCGGAGTCAACTTATCACTAATTTACGAGAATGTGAGGAGAAAATGGTTTTGGGTGAATCTAAAAAATTTAAAAACATTTGTAATAAAAAATCGAGAAGTCCGTCTAATGAATGCACAAGCGACTTCTCATCGATCAAAATCACTTGGTTATTTGTATTTCGACATGATGAATATGGAAAAAATGCATGGCGAGACTTGTAAGCGTGCATCATCGACATCGCAGGGGTGACAAGATTCGGTGTAGTGGCGAACTTGGGTACACTTACCTCATATGAAATGAGAAAATTGCCTTCTAGACCTATTAAAAATTTAATGTGCTTGAGTGTCCCCAAAGGAGCTTGAGGTGAGCAAAGATGAGGTCCAAAGTGGTTAAAAAACTCGTTAAAAAGAGTGGATACTAAACGTGCCCAATAAGACAACATCAACGACGACGATCTGCATCTTACAATTTTCCACGACGCTGTTGCGTCTTTTCCACAAGCTCAGCCTCAAGATTGGCGAACTTGAGTCCTCATTTTGCTGTGCTCGTGGTAATTTTGAATGCTGCTAGTAACGCAGTCCGTGTCCAAGTGGCGAACCCCGCAGTCTTATTGCTAGAGAGGAGAAGCTCTCTCTCTCACAAGCTCGAATCGACGATTAACTCTCGCGCTCGCTCACGGGCGGCGAGTTAACGAAGCGGCAGCTCTCTCTCCGTCGGATCTTCTCGGGTGACACTTGGCCGGGGTCCCCGTACGGCTCGTTATCCGTCTGTGCGTATGTGTACCTACCCATCTTGCGATGCGACGATGGCTTTGTGCCCGCGCGCCAAGTATCTCGAGAGCCCATCAGCGTGCGCACCCGTTATCCCCGCAATTACCCCAAAACATAAGCCCCGGGCGCCCATCATAAATTACAGGCTGCGGCCCTCGCGCCCCGCGCGCCAACGACGTGCAGCCACGAGCCGATGCGACAGTGTGCGTATAACTGCGGAGGTAATACACCGTGCACTCGCATCCGTCATCTGGACCACAGCGAGTGCGGAGGCTGGCAACGTCCTCGCGCCGCCAATTATCGCGCCCGCGT
>JAPYYZ010003737.1:0-19372 GCA_030522705.1 Eretmocerus eremicus
TATCGCCACGAGAGTTGCTCCCAAATAATGTTTGGTTTTTGAGAAAAAAAATAAAAACTGAAAGTTTTTCGAGCTTAAAATTTTGCCATTTTTCATACTGTTTACATTAGTTACGCATGTTTTTCAACTCGGGATAATTTTTCAAGACCCGGAAGTAGGGTCGAAAGTGAGCGGGTTAATAGCACTGAGCCATTTAATCGCCAGACAACAACAATCTTGAACGCTCGAAGTTAGCCCAGAAAATCAACTGGCGACAACTGAACTACACTTTGAATTATGAGAAAGTCAAGGTCGCGCCGATCTCGCAAATCCATGAGACGAATTAAGAGAAAGTCAAGGTCGCGCCGATCTCGCAAATCCATGAGACGAATTAAAGTGAAAACTACGCGTCGGGCAGGTGTGTATTCAATGGCAAAGTTTATCTCGCGTAGCTTTTGCTCGAGTAAGGCCAACTGCATAATAATACCAACGTCAATAGAGGAAAAGGTAGAGGAAGTGCAACAGTTGTTCGCTAGCCGCGCGTGCAGAAAATCAACGAAAGTGAAAGTGCGGACCAGAGGGAGACATAGAGAGATGGAAATGTATCGGTGGGATAGGTTTCCATGGAAGCCACGTGGAGAACATGCTTCAGGTGCAAATAAGTACGGCAGTCGACAGGATTTTTAATCGATAGCCCTTACACTCGAGTTCGGACTCCACTTTCGTCTGCTTCACTGTTGCCCTTGAGAAGCGGGCGATATTTGTATTGTGCTCGTGTATGGCACGCGCAGCAACTTTTTTAATTCTCATTAATGATGCGGGAAATTTTGAAAGATTCGTTTCATTGTCAAGTGGAATGCTTTTCTTTCAAGTAAATTTTGATTCGACTGAGGTACTCCTTCAGTCGAGTCAAAATTTAAAAAAAAACCGCGAGAGAAACTTGATAAGAAATTTACGTTGCTACACTTTGGATTCAAACAGAGGTCAACATTCGACATTCGAAAATGAGAACGGGATCAGAAATGAATTTACCATTATCGAACACGAGTCCCTACAGGTATTAGTAGAGCACGAGATAATCAAAACCATACGATGATTGTTTGCAAGGATTCGTCTGCGTTTTTACAATTGTTCGAGAGACCGACACGCACGGTTTTCAAGGTGATATACATTTTTCAAACGAATGGATACTGCGACACGAACCGTGAGAACGAGGTATTATATACATGTGCATCAATAGGTCTGTGTACGAATATACAATTTCATTCCAGAATTTTTCTTCGCTTCTATTCCATTTGTTACGCATCGACCTTCGATTGAAGAATTCACATGCGTTCTTGATCATTTTGTTTTTCTCTCCCTCTTTCTCTCTCTCTCTTGATAAATATTCTAAGATATTTTCACTTCTCGTCGAAACACTTTTCGTGGGGACAAAAAAGGAACGTAACGGTTTTGAAGCAAAAAGCTATTGCACAATGGTGGCTGCGGGGCTCAATCTCATTCTATCACTTTCGTTTGAAACAAACGTTTTCAAACTATTTTTAGATAGATTACCCAGCGAAATATGATACGGAGACATCGGAGCAAACATCAGACAACTACATCTCACGGATTTCGATATACAATACCTAAAATCTTGAACACGCCTGACAAGTTTTTTCTCCATTGTCATAGCTTGATATCTCAGAATAACTTAGGATTCATGGATTGTGGAATATTTAACATGGACTTGTTCTGAAGGTTTATTGGAGACCTTGGAAATATTCATCCAACTTCAGATTGAAAAGTTGTCAAAATACGTAATTTTAGAGCTGATTTTTCACCTAAATAATGCAGTTTTATAAAAAACTAACGCACCACAAGAAGATTTGAGGGAAGATTGAGGCATTAGCATCCGCTTGGCTATTTTTTCTCAATCATTTTGAGAAAAAAGCTATCTCAGCTAAAAAAGCATTTTACGCGATTTCAGAGTGATGATGGTCTTGGTCACAAATTCAAAAAGCAAGTGAAATTCTCTCGATATAGAGCTGAACCAAATTTTTTTTAGCTCGATTCGCTCCCATAGAAACACCCTACCTGCCTCATCTACGCGTGTACCTTGGAATGATCGTAAAACTCCCTCGCGCTCTAGCCCCCGAGTACGTAGCGTGGGAGAGCAAATGAGAGCATTCTTTTCTCACGAGATCTGAATACTTCTATGATTTTCTGACGACACCGGTATCCCCGCTTACTGCTTCACAGCCCTGAAACCCATTGGTTCATATGGAGTGGTTTTCGATCCGTACAGACTTCGAGACAGACGTGTTCTTCGCGTGATCTTCAATAAAGAAGCAGTTAGGTGAGCAGTTGTCTGAAATTTTTTTACTTTTTTCGTCGATCTTTAGTATGCACGCCAAAATTCTTTCCTCGGTCAGCCAGTCGCGCATTTAGTTCTCGAAACGACTGAGAATAACTCTCGAGAACAGTTCTCGAAGCTCTCACAGCTCTCAGATCCTGCGAGTTTTTTCTTCCTTTATGACGCATCAGTTTTTCATAAGCTGCAAGAGATCAGTATTTTCTCAAAAATCATCAAAGCTGACATGTTTTTGAGCTGGCCTTGAAAATTTTTGGCACATTATGGAAGAAAACACTAAGATCAGTATCTTGAAAAGTGACAGAATGAACTCGAGTGGAGTATCCTCTAGCTCATTGTACCGGAGGTTTCTAAATCATCTCCGAATTGTAAAACTTGAAAAAACTTGCAGAGTAATTCTGACCTTGACTAAACGAGTATTTTTAGAAAAACATTTTTTAAAGATCAAAAATGACAGGAGTTTCTGCAACTTTTGATTTACGCCCGCTATGTACAACGATTTACTAGGCTACCTAGATAAGTCGAGATGGATTTGATCACTCGATCGGGAAAATATTGTGAATGCTATTTTTCTCCGACTTTATACCACGTACAGAAATCTGCAGGGCGTAATTTCAAGAACCAGGATCGCTATTCCCAGATTGTTTGGACCAAATAATCGCAATACCATCTTCATACAGTCGTTTTCCGACCTTAGGGAATGAAGAAGTTTGAAGTAAGGTTCCCATGTAACGAACTTCTGTATGAGCAACCAACTCAAACCATTCGTTGAACAGTATCTGGTGGCATTAGACAAAATCTGTGTGGAAAATAGCAAACGATTAATCCCCGAGTCGGAAGAGCATTTTCAACCCAAGATGTCAGTTCTGATTCCCTCTCCAAGTCTCAAAGCATGCCATATTCTCCTAGATTTGACTTTGGGTCATGTAACGCTTGTCGACACCTTTTCTGGCACCCAAACTCCAGTGGCTCCAGTGGATTAGTTTGGAGCTGAGTATATTCGACTCTGCAGGGCTTGAGATTTCGAAGTCACATACTTAGGCGTGCCGTTATGAAAAATGAACTGGCTAAGCGAAAAATCAAAGCCTAAAGCCGGGATAGCGATACAAAATTTCCCAATGAGAGTTCGAAAGCTAAAAAAAGAACAAGTCCATCATCCACACACCAAGCGTGTACGTTCGATGGGACTGGGAGCGAACAACGTGCACCACGAGAGGTACAAACGTCGTCGCGCGCAATTTTGCTCGCGCTGCGCAAGCATTCAACTGGGTCAATGCATATAAGATTTACCTGTTCGTGCCCGAGATGCTGCTCCACGTGCCGGCTCACATATATTATCTTGCCAGTTGCGGTGAGCACCACCAAAAAGCTCGAGTTCCCCGACAGCAGCTGCAATCACACGTAATATTACGTTAAATTCGGGATAGAAATCATTACCTAACTCAACTATCGTACGCAAAATGCAATCTTCCCTCGCGCGAATAGAGCCACGAACGTACGAATGAATTAAGTAGAGAGAAGTGAACGAAACGCGTGTGGGTTACATGCTGCACGAGCGAGACAACGCGGTATTCTCAAAATAATACCTCGAGGATTGATTTTGATTTGCGCCAAAGTTTTTCATAGCGATGCACATTTCCAGTCGTATACTTCCATTGACGGGTCACGCTCAACCGATGCGAGAATAAATCGTTGTACGGGGTCTCTAGGTTGGACGAATACGTAATCGATGCTGCTCCTTTTTTTTTTTTGGAATATTTCGTCGCGGAGATTCGGATGGAGTGTCAAGCAGACCTGAGGCGTGATAAATCGCGAGAGCTCGGGCCTGACATTGAACTTGAACCGATTCTAGACTTTCGCGAGACTGAACTTGAACTCTAATCTCGTCATCGCTTTCGATTTCTAATTCCATTCCTCCTTTCTTTCCTAGGTATAAGATATAGGAGAGGGGGAGAAAAGATAGCGATCCGAAGGCAGTATATCATGGATTTCGTGACACCGCTATAATACTATACACTCGCGACGCTCACTCGTCCAATTGTCATTCCAAATCGACGCTCGGATATTTCGTAATGCTCGTCATCTGCATAATTTCACAGACCGAGGATCGATATGTATATCGAAAGTGAAACGACTGAGTATAATGTGAATGACGAAAAAAATGATAGTACACGATAAAATCGATTTTCATTACCCCCATTGTGCGGCGTCAAACTGTTCAAACAAACGAGAAGACTGTTGGCAAGGCTACAACAACTTGCCGGCTAGAGCAGTTTTAGAAGACGAGTACTGTTGCTCTGTACTTACGTCGGACATACACTGCTCGAGGTCGATGTCGTTGAACCGCGTCGGCAGGAAATCTCTCGTGGGTAGACCCAATGCTGCGTGTAAACATTGCAGAATTAATATGGGCTGGATGAATGACGGGCCATCTGCTGTGTGTTTGCGCGGACTTTTTCGATTGATTAGAATATGAAATTTAACGAGAATTTTTGTGCAAAAATGCTAAGATGCAAGCAAAAAGAATCATGTAAGCAATGATTGTTGTGTCCCCCGAATCCCATGCAGTAAAAATATTTCTCAGAAGAACGTAATTGTCGCTCTTGAGTAGTGGTGACGATCTCTATGGCCGGTGTTTGACTAATCAGCTAATATTCCACTCGTCGATACAACGTAATGATGGAAATTTTTGTGCATACATAGAGAGTCATTGATCTCGGAGGAATTGTAGTTGAAATGTATCTTCTGCGTCAGAGATTGGTTTACCTGGAAAACTTAAACTATTTCTAATCGACGTGACAGCTAAAGCTTCTGAGAAGCGAATCGCCGCGACCAAATTTTAATCACTCCAAATACAAAGCCTTCGCCACAACCACGTCGTTGAATAATGGAAATTTTAATCCTTATCGAAGCTTATTGTTCCAGCAGTGAAACATTATGTTTGACAAGAGGATCCTTGAGTAAAACGTATTTTCGTATTCTACACAATCCCCTAATGATTGACATCCACAAAGCACGTAATTCACATGTGGCCGATTCTCCATTCTTCTCCCACGAGAAGCAGGGAGGTTTTGCAATAATAATACTAATGAACCTTGAAAATATACAACAGAAATTTTTTGTTCAAGATTCACGTTCTTCATTAGTAATACCTCACTATGATGTATTCGACGATTAAGTAGCGACATACCTGTACTCCAGACGGAGGAATACGAGGAGGAATAGAAGTGCAACTCCATATGATAAGAGCTTACACGCATCGACACGCCATCTTGTGGTCAATTTGCTTGTGTTTTGTATTTAGGGGCCCTTTCAAATGAGTAGAAAGTATATGCAGAAGATATCCGCAACTTATCGGAAAATTTCCTGCACATTTTGAAAAGGAAAAAGTTCTCGAAAGGAAAAATGTTTTTCCCAGCTTCAAAAGCAGGTATAACCCCACGTAACTTTGGATCAAACTCCGGATCCAGCACTCCCACCCACACCCCTTTCGGTTCAGTATTTCATTCGGTCGGACCCGTTCCTTCCCTCCTAACGAACCACATGGCTTGGCTACCCTTTCTTAGCATTTTTACGGTGCTCTACCGACTTAACAAGTAGATCTGATCATACAACAGTTCATCCCATGAAAGCAATAACCGAGCTCAAGGTTGCATAATAGATTACCGGATTTCATGTCAAGAAGCCTTCATCGATCTTTATATACTATTGCTGTTCATCGAGTCATGAAATTAATTCTCAATAATGTTGACTCAGAAATGAAAATCGAAAATATTTACCACGGATTTCAACAATGCCGTTAATTTACTCAAACGTCAATGCGTCGAAAAGCCTCGTACTATTCACAATACTATTTAAACAGAGGAAAAATCAAACAGAGAGACTAATCTATCGCGAGTTGTTATAATCATTCTTATTGATTCAAGAGCGAAGGCTGACCCAAAAGCATACGAAACTGCGGCGCAAACGGAACGCGTACAAGGTTCCGATTTCGATGCGCCAACTCTTGCGCGTATAAACGTATTATTCCACCGAAATAATACCGTCAATGAGACGGGAAATATTATAAGCGTATAATACGTATATCGTGTGGCACCAACATCTTGCTCCAAATTTCAACGAGGGCAAGCAAATTGACTTTAGATTGAAAATAAGTAAGCAATCGACACATGACGTGTATGTATCGCTCAAAACGATCATCAAGATGCAGCAGACGCTTTAAATTGAACGAAAACGAATGATAAATGGATCGACGACGTGTATGTGTGTATGTGCACTTGCGGGCTTGTGCGAGTGGATAGCAGAGGACGTGTATACTCACTGTAGAAGAGCCTGAGATGAGCTGCAGTCAATCTGAGAACGGAAATCTTGTCTTTTTTGCGGGAGCCTCCGCCAGACACGGTCGGGACCAGCGAGGCCATCGTCGCGATTTGTGTGTTGAGATTGTCCCGGCGCTGTTTTTCTGCCATGTTGCGGGATGCACGTGGATTGCTGCTGTGCAGAAAGAAAAAAGTAATGCATATCGGATACGCTGGAATTTGCTTTTACAGGTATATTCTCTCGTGATGTGGCTGCGGATCGACCTTGGGATCGAATCTGATCGGGAAATTGTAACTAGAAGCATTGAAGGAGCAAAAAGTATCAAACGTTCTTGCTAAGTCGAGAAGTTTGTAGAAAGGAAGAGTATTTGATGAAATTTCTCTCGTGTATGCACGACTAGACGCTGAAAATTCATGTGAGCCAGTTGACCTTTGGGGAGATATTCGATTAGCCCCCATCAACGGCCATGAGCCTGGACTGTAACAGTAAAGTACGATACCGGACGTCGATAGGGGGCTTTTCACGAAAGAGTATTCATGGCGCGAGTGAAGCGAGGGACATTGATCCATTGTATATGCGAAAACACCTGTACGCAGGAGGTATGGTCAATATTTTATAGCACAAATGCCTAAAAATCACGTCAAAGTTGCGATTCTTTTGTTAGAGCACTGTGAAATATTGTGTACTATTCTGATCTAAAAGTCACAACCTTTAACGTAATTTCTCGGTACTCGTGCTATAGAATATTGACTACGCCTTGTGTGAATGAGTGTTTCAAGAAAAACGCATGACCCTCTCTCTCCTCGCCCCATGAAAAGCCCCCCCCCCCCCTTCCCTTCCTTGCGAAACCATCGATCTGGGCGCGCTTCCGTGAATTGCCATCATGGCAATTGACCACTCTCAGAGTGGATAATTGTTGAACACGACTCTGAAACATCAGAGTTACAATTTGCTTGTCAATTCACAAGCGCTTGCAATTTTACTGGGGATGTCCACGCAGGGATCCTTCACATTATTGTGAGTAACGAATCAACTCTTCGGTGCAAAACCCTGCAGATTTGGCCTTAGTAAAATTCCAAGGCTTCCGCAAACGCAGTCGATTCTTATTTAAATTTACACACCTGAGAGTTGGAAGTTCACAAGAGCTGGTGTATCTGTTCTATCATTCTGGGAGGAGTATTCCGGGGTTACCGACTCAGATAGTGGCAATTTCACGAAAAAAACTGCCAACTAACAGAACCTTCTCACAGAATTGTAAATTTACCATCCGAGCTGGCCAATTTACTCGAACAATTTTTACAGTAAGGTGAGCTCTCAATTTTCGAATGATTTAATGAAAAATGATGCCAGAGTAAGAAGAGACTATCTAAAATCGCCAGTGGGAAAAAGGAACTATCTAAGAATTTTTGGCGCAAAAGGAACTATCAAAAATTATTCGTTCAAAAGGAGCTATCTGAAAAAACTTGTGAGGATGGATATATCTGAAGTATTCTGATGGAAGAAGGAACTATCTAAAAATGCCTGATCATGAAAAGAAGTATCTAAAAACTTTTGGTCAAAGGAAATGTCTAAAAAAAGAGGCAGAAAGGAACTAACTAAGACCGTTTGATGGAAAAAAATAACTAACTAAAAATGGCTGATTGTAGACGGAATTTTCTAAAATTTATTGGTCAAAAAAGTACTATGTTAAATTTCTTGATTAAAAAGGAACTATCTAAAAAAATTTTATCAAAATGGTACTATGCACAATTTTTGACCAAAAAGGGACTTGATAAAATCCTTTGGTCAAAAAGGAACTATTAGAATAGGTGGTCCCTTTCAAAATCTTGGACGATTTTGGATAGTTCCTTTTTCACCAGAATATTTTGGACAGTCCCTTTTTGACCAAAAAATTTCACATAGTTCCTTTTTGACCAAAAAATTGAACATAGTTCTTCTTTAACCAAAATAATTTAGATAGTTCCTTTTGGACCAAATAATTTTAGAAGTTCCTTTTGACCAACAATTTTTGGGTGGCTCCGTTTACAATCAGCCATTATCAGATAGTTCCTTTTTCCAACAGAAGATTCAAGATAGTTCCCTTTTGCCAATTTTTTTTAAATAGGTCCTTTCAGCAAAGTATTTCAGATAGTTCTTTTTACAAAGTTGTGAAATGTTTTTGTTGTAAAGTGTTTTTCAAAGTTGTGAATTTTGACCAATTATCAATAATCTAGAATATACAAGGATCCAGAGGTTATGGTAGTCATTTCCGTAAAAGATGAGCAATTATTAATGGCGGATTATGGGTTAGATGATATGTAACCATGGCGGCTCGATCGCATAGCAATATTATAGATGTGAGCCATTGCGATTAGGTCATTTGAAATACCGTTGAAGTTTTGATTCTGAGTCTTTCAAGGTTAAATATGGAAGTTTCCAAGCCCAATGTTTTTCGAGCAACGTGAGCAAAGCCAAAAAAACGCCCGATAAAAATTCGGTCAAATGACCTTGAACAAAGTAGTGAGTCTTAATTTAGTCTTTGATTGCCAGGCTAATAAAGGACGTAAAAGTACAGTTACGATCGATTCCTAGATTATTACCGCGATGGATATTGAATAGGAAAAGGATTTACTTATGAGTAACCTCGTACAAACTACGAGGGTGACAGAAGGATAATTGGAGGATTCAAGAAATTGGGGAAAAAGGAAAGTTGCACCACTGTGGTGCAAAAACAAGTCATGCACTTACAAATTCTTGGTGGATATTCTAAGCGTGGAATTCAATCACAGCCCCCAAAAAAGAGCGTATCCATATGCCGCATTGGATATAAACTCCACTGTAGTCAAAATTTTATGATTTGCAAGTCAAGAAATAGCAACAAACTGGGGAAGCATAGCACGGAAACTTAAAACCGACTCGAGTACACAATTTGTCTGTTGAATTTCCTCGCCATTTCTTCGATATGGAGAGAGAAAAAAGTATGAGAGAGAAAGAGAGAGCGGTGCTACACTCGGTCAGTAAGAGGCACTCATCTGAATTTCAATGGGCATGCGGATCAGGCGATCTCGTCGGGATGCACGTTACGGCCTCTGTGATATTCGCGCCACCGCGCCAAGCTCCAACACCGCGTGAATAACGACCTACAGACGAGCTTTCGCTTTCGTCCGATCGCGTCTGGAAAAGCGAATTCGCCAAAAGCTCTCGCAAGCCTCTTTTTTCCCTCTCCTTTTTCTGCGCTCGCCATCGCTTTTTTCTCAACACTCGTCGAGCATTATTCGCGAGGCGAAGATACGAGCGAATCGCGACTGAGCGGCCATCGGGGCGATAATCTATAACTCGCGTACACGTAGACACACACATGCACACGATTATGAAGCGAGACGAGACGACGATGCGGCGATGAGTCGACGCTCCCGTCTCGTCCGCAGTCTAGCCGCGCGCCGCCCAAGATAGACATATATATGCGCGCGCGTCGGCGGGTTTTTTTCGCGGCACGTATTTCGCGCGCGTCGGCTTTGCAATACAGCATATATATGTATACATTGGCAGAGTTTGGCCAGCCGCAAACGCGCGAGAAAGACGATCAGACGACGATGATGGGCCTCCCGCGAATAGCGCAGAGCTTGGAATTCCGCTCGATGAGATGCTGCAGACCGCGATTGGGGAAACTTTTTGATATGCATACGAATCACTGCATGTACGCTTGACTTTGAACTCTCTGTCAGTCGAGAGAATGAGTGAGTGAGATACTTGGTTTGATTTCATTTCATTTATCAATCTGGGGGTGATGGGTCTCAAAGGGCATAAATAATATACGTAGGTATATTTTCCAAATGTCAAAATATGTTTCTGAGGTGTTAAAATGGCGAAAAACGGCAAAATTGAAATTTTGAAAAATTTTCGTCTTTTATTTTTCTTGTTTCTACGATTTGATATTCAGACCCCAATCGTGGACCAATATGTTTCGTAAGTTGACAGAAAATTTTCAGAATTTTCACAGATTTTTCCGATTCATTCCAAAAAAGTTATCGCGAATTATTGGAAATCGATTTTGTCCCCTGGAGGGGACAAAATAGTGAATGGGTTAAACAAGAAGACACAAAATTCACAAAGACAATAACAAATTACAATTGCTTACGCTGTAAGCTTCTCGATCACGCATTATTTTGAACAGTGTGAGCGTTCGGGTCAGACTCCAGAATAGTGAAGTGACACAATCAATGGGCCTTGAATGTACTCAATGAGATCAAGTCACGTGGTATAAGGGTGTAATATACCGCGGTAATTCATTCCAGCAACAGGAGGTTGAGATATAGAAAGAACTCCTCAAAGAGATCGCGTGCCAGTGAGGAATTATGAGGTCACCAGTCTGAAGTCTTGCAGACCTGTGTACACTAGTGATGCAAACTTCAATGATGTTGTTTGCTAGGTATCTGGCCTCATTAGTCTTCAAAATTTGGAACGTGGAGCTGGTTAGGAATTACTCTCTTTGGGCTTTAACTGTGAGCCACCCTAGACGTAAACCATAGGGGATAATATGGTCTTGCAAAGGAATGTTGCCAAATACAAAGCGCGCGCAGGGATTTTGTGCACGGTAGGCACGGTAGGCACGGCGAGGCCACGATAGACATTCAGGCATAGTCGAAAAAGCTTAGAATGACATGATTTGCGGAGAGAGAAGGAAAGAGCGAGGGGGGGGGGAGGAGATATATAAGCTTTCATACACCCTTTGGTAAATAAGAATAGAATCAGATACAAAATAATCAGGTACTGACGTGTTTTCCATATTTGCAACAAAACTTATTCACTATGGTCAAGGCAGTCCAATATGCAAAAAAGAAATTACAGAGTAGGAGGGAGTGAGAGAGGGGGAGAGAGAGAGAGAGAGAGAGAGAGAGAGAGAGAGAGAGAGAGAGAGAGAGAGAGAGAGAGAGAGAGAGAGAGAGAGAGAGAGAGAGAGCGGAAGTTATCGGAAATTTAATTTATCGTTCAGACCCTACTTGAGCTCCCCTCCTCTCCAGTGTCTGACTTTCGATGACGGCTGCGGTGACCTCGGAAAGCGCATCAGCACCGATAAAAACGTTCGTTGCCGCCACCAGCGCCGAAACGCTCATATCTCTTTCGCCTCTTTTTCATTTCCTCATTTTTGGCTGTCTCGCGGTAAACTGGCCTCGCTGGAAATATATTCCCTTGCAGCGCAGCGGTACTACAGCTTATCATCGCGAATAACGAGTGACAGAGACACGGAGATTAGAGAAAAGAGAAGAGAGAGAGAGAGAGAGAGAGAGAGAGAGAGAGAGAGAGAGAGAGAGAGAGAGAGAGAGAGATAGATATATACGACCTGCGTCGCGTCGTCACAGTCGCGCGTTTCAATACGCCGCGCCGTCGCGGACCAAGTGTGGACCAAGTTTACGAGCGGCAAGAACGCTGAGAGCGAGAGCGAGTGAGCGAGAGAGAGAGAGAGAGAGAGAGAGAGGGGGGGGGAGAGAGATGGGATAAAAATCACATTTTCGTTCAGTCTCTCTCTCGGCGCGTCTCTTTTTTTGCAAGTTGCCCGCGCGATGGGCTCAGCTTGCGCGCGGCATGGCGGCGACAGTGCTCATCGGGTATGCAGTTGCGCCGCGCTTTTTGATAAGACTCGTGTAAACAATCATTTCTGCCGAAGGCCGAGCCACGCAGCGCAGTTGGCGACGGGGCATACGCATCGTGCGGTATATATAAAGTACGGATGAGCATCGCCCAACGCAGCCGTGCCGATTTCTTGCACTTATACATTCCCGCAGCCGGCCGGGTCGAAGCAACAATTGCACGGTACGATACCGCGGACGCCGGTCATCCGATATTTTCATTCTGTATCGCGACGGGTATTGCTTACATGCGAATGTGTGAGGCCGCGCACTCGAATCGCACGACACCGCATGCAGCTTTGCATGTACGTCGAGATATTCGTTTATTACGAGAACCTCGAATCGTAAAGGGGTATCTGGTTATCGGAGCGATATGATAGACGAGGAATACATCCGTGGAAGGGAAATGCTGTTGTAGAACTTAGGCAGGAGATGAAAAGTTTCGTATGCGTGACATGGAGTTGTAGTTTGGGGTGCATACTGTCGAATCTTTTTTTTTTTTTATTTAATACTTTCGAATCTTGTGACGACGAGTTATACGTATTCCTTGCAGGTGCTCAAACTGCAAGAGACTGGCTGTGCATCTGTTTTTTGCCCATCTTAACCAGTGGCCTTTGATAAGCAATAAATGAACAGTACACATTATGCAGTGAATCTCGAGACCTCGTCGTTGATACAATGAGAAAGTCACTCTGATACACCAGTGAACCCGCTGGGTTTTCAATGGAAAGTGTCAGCAGTGATTGCGCCTTTTTCTAGCAGTCGATGGAAGGCCAATGGACTTTTTCCAAGTCCCCAAACGTCATGATGCACACCTGACTCTACTTCAGTCATCAAATATCCACCCTAAGCTTCATACCGAGGTTCATATGATACGGACTGTGAAGTCAGATCACCATCAAGAAAGTCCGAGTATCTTTCACTTATCGGAGTTTGGCAATTGATTAGGCCGTTTCCGTGTGCGACTCAAAATTGGCCAAGGCAATGTATCGTGACCGTGAATTTTAATGTATTCATTCTTGCGCTTGCAGATTCGAGCGATATTGTGTCCAAGTGACACGGTGTGCGTAATCCGGAAAAATTTAGTCAGCTCTTGCATCAAAACTGAACTGACCCGCGTTCTCATTTACACTTGACAGATTTTTCCAAGGACCATACTGGGTTTCATCGAGATATGACCCATAGCGATCTCGGTAGCGATTGATCAAGCTCCTGTCAGTACAACTGAAATCATTCAAGGAAACGACTCATTCCAATTTTCTGGAGTATAGCTCAAATTTTTGTAGAGACCAGGATAAGCGTAGGCAAGTATTATATTCCAAATATTGCCGTTTCACTTACAATCAGTTATGTGCCATATACATTTGGCACAAGTGTACAGCAGTGTATGGATCTGCTGCCCTCATCGATACTCACCAGTGTGTTTGCTCAATTTTCAAATTCAATGTAAATTTTCTACCAAAAATATTAATAAATCCAGATCTTTTAAACATCAAGTCTATCAAAATTTCCCGGAATTTCTTTCCTAATTAACCTGACTATTTTTCTGAAGAAATGTGATCATTTAGCTCGCCGACCATGGGATGGTATCCAGACTTACAATTCTGGAAGTCCGACAATTTTGGAACAAGAATTTTATTCGCTAACATCGTAATGAAATCAGAGTGACTGATCAGAACTCAAATATCGCGGAATATTTATTCAACAAAAGAAAGTAAAAGAGAAAATAAAAGCTCTACCTTATAAGGCCATGTCGTAGCCACCAGGCCGCCGTATGAAAGGCCATTTCCAGATTCCTCGAAACCCTTAGCGATTTGGATCAAAAGGGGAGTAGACGACTCTAGATTAGTGAATGAAATAGTCGTCTACTTGTTATTTCTTTTAAATCGCTAACCACTAATCGCGGATTCGAGGAATCTGGGAATGGCTTTTCATGCGGCGGATGCTTGCACGGCTCCAACATGGCCTTAACGGCGTTTTTCATCGATTCATTTGAAATGAAACAAAGCGATACTCCAAAAGGCGCTCCAATACTCCCTCCCCCTGAGTATTGGTGAAATGATACCTTTCTGTGCAAAACCCTGATGTGTGGAAAGCTCTCAGAGTGATCTTGTTTATAATGAAATTATGATATATTTGCACTGTAAATATGATTACTCCAGGATCTCTCCGTGCTAATTACTCAAAATTTGCACAGTGGTACATTTTACCAATACGCAAGAGGGATCGAAACTACATACTTTTTCGAAATATTGTTGTTATTTCAAATCAACTTACAATCAATGTCGGTAAGATAGACCTTTTGCTTCTTTTTTATGAGTTAGCTGTGAGTGGGAAAATCTAACTAAGCACATGTGACGAATGCAAGCATATATAATTCCTACATGGAATACGATAATGACTGCGACTACATTATTATTTTCCATATCGCGAACAAATCACAAAGTATAACATGAAATGTTTAGTCACATCTGAGTCGATTGGGTAGGTATAATGAGGAAAGTTGCATCTCGTTGAGATACAGAGTTGACCTTCGCGAGTCCGCATATCTGTGGCGACTAAAATAACAATAATTAAAGTCTTGATGTGCTTAAGAAAAGAAAAATATTCCATATAATGTGACTAGATTGAGAGAAAAATATATATAGGAATACTCTGTCAACACAATAGCGAACAGACAGAAGTAAGAGAAAGAATAATCTTTGACACTCTTTCTTTCTTCTTTTATTCCATTAAATGAATGGTTATTCTTTTTGACACTAGACTTGGAATTTTCTATCTGCGTCTATGATCAATAACGTTCTAGTGGAATCATGGCTGTTAAGATATGTGAGGGCAAAAATGCCAACCACATGCCACTCGATTCTCGTTCTTGTTTCAATGCTAGACTAGAGCAGCTGACTGTATCCAACAGTGGGATAGACTGTACGACGGCGACGTGGAATGTAACAATATGATGGTGATTACATGATCATGGTCTGGGTCTAGAGATGGATGTGTGATAGATTGTATTCATTCATAAGTAAAATTTTTCTCACAAAAAAAAGATTTTTGATAAATTTTGTTTAGAAAATTTCCTTTTCACCCGTCCTCCCCTAATTCACGCCCATTCAAGTTAAAAAAGAACAAACGTTCTTGATTATTTTCCAATAAGGAATGAGCATTTGAAATACAAGACCTACTAGACCTAACTTGAGGAGCGAATTCTAATCTTTGATTTGCTTTGTCATGGTTCTTCGAATGTACGCAGATGGAATATTGAGGACGTTCTAGCCAAAAACCTCTGAACAAATTAACTCGTCTTTGAGAACATGTTACGCTTTACTTCCATCGAAAAAAACTATGTAAGATTCTAGACGAATCAACTCGTCTGCAACAAATTATGATTCACTTCTAATATCCAAAACTATGTAAGACAATCACAGTATAATTTGCAGTCACGATTCAAATTATTTGGTGGAAAAAGATGATACCAGCAAAAAAATTCCTCAGTGGGACCGACATAGTCTCTTCCTCCAAGATTGACAATACTGTATCTATACAAATCGAATGCACCATACTCATCTATACGAAGCTACCATTCATCGTGTCTTGGCAGTAATGAGCATGTATCTTTTGTGAGTATTATAAAGGAACCAGACGAAATTGAAGATAAAAAAGAGAGAGGTATCTGATATTCAAGTCGATCTAAACGTGTTAAAGATCTCCAGTAATATGTATATGTTATGCTTTTTCCATTTGGACTCCAGAACTTTGAGACAGAAAATATTCTCTTGCCTCTCAATTTATTTGTTATGCAGATGATGTCATCAAAAGCCCTCTTTAAATCGTAAGAAATGATATGAATCCAATCAAATGAAGAGCACCTGGTTATCTATTCAATTCTGTAAATCAGAAATTGAGACCTTGAGATGAATTACTTTATCTCATGAAAAAGGGAACACATTATGCAAAGTAATTCTCCTTATCCAATGTCACATTCTCGTGACTGCGGTGGGAATTTTCTTTAATCACAAAAACTCTTCATTACGCAAAAATGATTTCGCAGCAATTTTTGTTATCTCAAATGTTGTTTAAACTGAGGCTCTTTGGGCGCATTGATCATTCGAAATCAGCTTGTAAAGAGCCTCGAAAACAAATCATCAAATTGTTCTCAGACACGTTCAAATCCGCCGGTATTGAGCGTAAGACTCCCTGAAAATTCGATGGTTTAACTTGACAAAAGTCTTCAACTTCCTCCTCCATCGTCGCATTGGATAACTTCCCGAAATATTGCAATTCGACTCACCAATAATCGCGTTATGTAATTCCAGAAGTGTCGATAAAAATATAATTATCAATTGTTTTCGAGGAGAGGATTTTCATATTCTCGCAATATTTATCGGGCGAGTCGATAAGAAGAGACCTTGAACATCAAGGATTCGGGCGGCAATGAATGGATACATATATCGGCCGGGCGAGGGTTGGCCACCCCCTTTACGGTGTCCCTCTTTTTTCCCTCGCTCATTTCGTCTCTCGGCTGGCACACCATCAAAGCGCCCTCTCGCGTTGTCAAGGTCTCGAGCATGTGGTTTTCGATCCGATTGGCTGGCCGAGCACAGCATAACAACAACTTGCGAGAGGGGGCTAAAGGTTCGACGCTCAGACGCGACCTCTTGATAAAAGGGCGTGACCCGCGTACGGGGGTATTGAAGATTGGAAGCGACGGGAAGGATGACAAGTGCGAGAACAAGGTCGTCTTTCGAACTAACCCCGTTCGAATGTAGCTATGCGAAATAGCACGAGGTAGCGAAGGAAACTTTTGATGGGGTTTGCGTTTTGAAAAATTATCGCACCGATTGCGTCCTTGTAATCGGTGAACCCTTCAAGATAGGACTCTGATAAAAAAGGTTCAAAAGCTGTTTTTTTATATTATGGCTCTAAGTACAATATATATATAAAACTCGTAATAGTAGTTTTATCTGTCACCCATTGTACCAAACGGCTTCTATTAAAATTGTGAGTGATCCGGAGAGTCAGTGCCTACAATAAACATCGAGCCAGTATACGGTTTTATCGCTCTTGAGAGCCACAATAATAAAAAACCGAGTTTTGACCCATTTTGACCAGAGCCCTACTTTGAAGCGAAAAGCTTTTTTCTTCGGTCCAAATCGCCTGGTGCATCAAATTTCAATGTAACATACATGAAAAAAATTCACAGCCCGGCTATAGCCCGCTGAGATCTGGGATCCTTAGGGTGAGCTTTATACATATAGGGCTCACCTGCCTTGGTATATTTTGATCCAAGGGCGCAAGATTTGACTTTCGCGTATCGAGTGATATTTTCCTGCTAAAGCCAAAGGCAAAGGTTGAAATCGTCAAATCTGTGTGATTTTATGTGAAAATGGTAATGCCACGCACAGCATGTCAAGACTTTACAATTTGGTAAGGAAATACATCTCATTTTTCATCTCCCGTATCAACGCCAAATAATGACGTAAATCTTACTCAGTGTTAGTCATTAGCAAAAAGTCTGATTCTAATTTTCATTCGACGTGATGAAATTCAGCAACTTTTGACCAACATTTTTTGGATAGCTCCTTTATGTCAGACATTTTTTGATGGCTCCTTTCTCTACAGAGAATTTTGGATAGTCCCTGTCAATTATAGGTTATCGGTATGGCTTTCCGGGGATGGTCGGGTGGTCGGATCAAAAGTAACACTGAATCATATGGGGTGAGTGGATGAACAAAAATGATCGAAAATGAGGCCATATGGCTTGTGCACGGACCCTGAATGCTGCCTCTACTAGTGTACATGTAACGGTTGATTACGAGTGCGTTGATGGTTATAAACTTTCATATATTGTTAAAATTAACATGTTGTTCAAGATTCACCGATCGAATTTCAATGGAATTCACGTATTTATACACTTCAAATCGACTGACCTGAGGAATCATAGTCCTCATCTTACGAATGTGTTATATTGGCCCCTCTCAAAGTTATAAGACATTTCCCGAATACAGGACCTCACACTTTTATAAGACAACTTTTGGGATTTTTTGACACGAAAAAAAGGTATAAAACATGCCTTTCAATAAAGTGAATAAAAGAGGGATTATTCCACCGTTTGAAACTCGGAAACAATTTGAATCAACTGGTTTTACCCTGGTCATTTATTATAGCGACAACTTACATGGGATGCATATTGAAGACGTGGCAAAAATCCACGTTGTAAACGGATATCCGCAAGCACATTCCAATACTTATCGGCACAAAATATACATTTTTGTATGAGAAAAATATGCATTCTTACGAGGCGCCCCCCCCCCCCCCCCCCCCCCCCCCCCCCCGGACATCAATTGAAATTGGCTTACCAATCCACTAATAGGTCTCAAATATCGTATGACCGAGCATTGATAGTTCCAACATCAAGTAAGAGTCATAATATTTTCAACGTCGTTCAGTCCATTAGATTATTTTCTCTGCTGGAAAATGTTATCGTGATGATTTTGAATTAAAGATTACAACAATCTTCCATTCCAAGGAGGACCAAACGGTTCCTACACCAGAATTGTACGAGACCTTGAATATCTGTCGATTAATCGCGTAGTATCGTTATCGTTGACGATCGAAATCGTCGCTCTTGAAACTGACAAACAAGCTCTGTCTTGTGATAATAAAGGAACTAATTCTATAGAAAAGCAAAGACTTCCCGATGCCAAAGACCACGTACGAATCGACGATAATTAACACTCAAAGAGCGTTCATTATCGTCGAGTATACCCAATAGTGAATTTGATCAATTCCTGTCGATTTCTTGAACATCTATCATAGAAACTGAAGCAATTATTTCATCACTTGTTTATCATTCTGGCGACTTCTATAATCATTGATACCCGATTTCATAATGACAGGAGTTCGTTTTTTCTAGTGTTGGTCGAAAAATAGAACCTTTCCTTGTCATCAAAGAAGAATAAGACAACTCCTTGTAACTAACGAAAAATAACAACTTCGTTTCATGTTCGACAAAAACTACACTACAAAAAGGAAATCTTAAAATTTGTTCATGTCTTAAAATCACAAATCTTAAATTAAGATCCGGAATTGGCCGATTTCTCTTAATTCAAGAGCA
>JAPYYZ010003738.1:0-11316 GCA_030522705.1 Eretmocerus eremicus
TTTGAAGAAGGAGCAATCGTGAAAGCGTGTGGTAGTACTTACAGCAGCGCAGAGAGAGAGAGAGAGAGAGAGAGAGAGAGAGAGAGAGAGAGAGAGAGACTTCACAAGTAGAATGAGGAGGAGGGCCTTCGCGTCTCCTCGAGGAGGCACACGATGGGACAGGGCGTAACTGGTTGCGTTTTGTGAGGGGCGGTCACAGCCGAGTCCAAGTGCCTCGGCATTCGCAGATGAAGAAAGGGAGAGGTGCCAGGTGAGGGAGAGTTCAGAGAGACAGAGACAGAGCGGAAGATCCAGCGGTAGAAACAAACGGCGTTGTGGGGAGGATCGCAAGGGGTGTGCTGGAGCGAGGGTGGCTCTGGAGAGGGCCTGAGGGGAGGCGAATTGCAGGGCAATGCGCGCGCCGCGTTTCTGCGAATGTGCGACTCTCGATTGCTGCAGCGACGCTACGGTCTGGTGGTGGAGGTGGCACAACTGTGTACGTATACCTGGCGCATTTTCAGAGCTCGCGCGCGCCGGTTGCTGAGCCAGGCTCCACCCCCGCGGCGCCGGCGCTCGATACCAGAGAGTGGCAGCACAGTAGAAACGGAATAAGCGAGCGAGAGAGACCAAGATGGAGGCGAGACTCGCTCTTTGTCGAGTTGGCTGCGCTGCTGCTCTCTGGTTTGCATATTGAGTGGCGGCTGCGAGGGCGACATCTTGGAGCTGCTTCTTGGAGAGCGTCGCGGCGTTTGCTCGTAGTCTGGGGCTCTTTGACGAAGAGGCTTTCGAATTGATTTTTGGGAAGATGTGAGAATCTTGTTTAGGAGACTGGTAGTAATTTATACGTACGTTGAAAACAAGCGCAGATGCCCTCGGTTCCGGAATCTGCCTTGGCAATTATTCGAAATGAATAATTGAGAGCAAAAGTTGACTGCACCCACTTTTGAAGGATCGAGAAATGAAAGATGGAAAAATCTTTACGCGTTCCCAAAAAAGACTCAAGGAAGGATTTCCATATCTTTCTCATATTGTTCTCTAGCTTCGGGAGTCGTTCTTATAGGTATGTCTCCGCTGCATGTTATTCAATAGTAAGATACAAAATTTGTCATGGCCTAAAAGTAGCGCTCCGACGTTTTTCACTGAACAGTCAAAGTGCCGAAAAGCATCTTCTATAGCTGTCTACTTTTTAGTTTGATCTTTTCTCGTAAAATATTCTTACAACTATGGTGATGACACTCGCGGTCATGCATAAGTGTTAGATTGGCCCTCTCAACAGTCCATGAGCAAACACTCGTGGAGTCCCCGTGAATTTTGACATGCTCAAGTTCTACGTGGCAGTTTTTGGACTTTCCCCGTGGATTTTTACCAGGAAATTTCACAGGGATTTCATCGCAGACTTCCTAGATCAATAAGGGGAGATTCGGAGGAACTCAAAATGTCCTCTAAGTAGATGGTTGATACATATGAAAAAATACAAGGGAAAGCAACATGAAGATTTCACGAGGGGAGCAATACAAAATTCCAGGCTGGATTGACTCGAGAGTTGGGAATCCACGTAAAGTTTCTTGGCAACTTCCATGTAGAGCATCCACGTAGTATTCCACGAGGGAGTGTGAACAAAATCTCTAGTTTTTATAATATAGAATGTTGCAGGTGTTGTTGATATTCTTTCTCATGAATTCTTTCTTACGATTATCCTTAGACTGGCAACTCATGATCAAAAATTCTACGTGAGGTTCTCACATGAAAGCTCTACATGGAGAATTTGAATATGAATTCCGGGAAAATACTTACTTCTTTTGGGATTTCGCCTGTATTGCTTCGCGAATGAGCATGGACCTGGAACAAATACTGGAAAAACAACATTCCGACCATAGTTGAGGACCTGAAAATTTCTGGATAGACTGCAAAGAGTTGAGTTCGCCCGATTCAAATACTCATTTTTACTTAGGAAGCTGAAAACCAGTTCAACCGATGCCTCATCATCTTGAGCCACTGTAATCCATTGCCAAGATTGATTTCCTGCCAAGTCTAAGCCCGTTCATCCAGTGTACTCACGAATTTTCATAAAAAATTACCTTTCTCGAGCCAAAACATTGTATCTCCAAAACGAAACGTTCAGAAGTCCGTCTCACCTCGTCACGTCTGTTACTACCGCAGCCCCGAAGCATCGCACTCAAAGACAAAACTCGAATCACGAAAAAAATTCTCTAGCTCCCAACACTCTTGTCCACGACTCACCGCCGCAAGAAGTCCGTGAAAGCAAATAATCCTCGCGACACCCTGGGCCAATCGACCATCTGCCTCCCGAACGTATCTTCACTCCTCCGCGCGGCAAATCGATAGCCACCTCTAGGCGACTGCAGCTCTCGGCGGAGGCAATCAAAACTTGTGGGAGTGAGAGTAAGATGGGCGCGTTCGCGTCAGTCATAGCATCCACTACGTCAAGTGAAGCTCTCTCTAGGAAGATCCGCGAAGCCGGGGAGGAACGTTCATTCGTATCTGTCATTGCAGCCTCGGGAGGTCGTTCCGCGGAGGAGAGTCGCGCTGAGGTGGAGTTGGTCTCGAGCGCGAGGAGGGCGGAGAAGTGGTAGGGGCGGAAACCCCGCTCACTCCCTACCCCCGAGCTTCCGCGTCTTGGCGCTGCTGGCGGTACTTTACTCACCCGCTCGCGCGACCCCGAGCATTATCTCGCCTCTTCCCTCCTCCGTCTGTTTTATATCTGCCACTGTCTTCTGAATTTTTCCAATATAGCCGCCCTCGCGCACGGGGCTTTTTCTTCGATTTTTTATGTGCCGCTCCACTCCCATCTTACGCGACTCGTTTTTATTTTTCCTCTAGCGCCCGGGCTCTCTCTCTCCATCTCTCTTGGGCTTTTCCATTTTATAGTGTCTCTCGTTCCCCGCAGAGTTCCTAGGAGACGAGGGGGGGACGTATTATTTTTCCTGGATCAACGCGACGCGCCGAATCGTATATCGACTATCGGAGGCTGAAATCGGCCGTCGCTCCTTGCACCTCGGTCCTTCCGTTTTCGTGGATTAGCATCTGGAACTATCTCTACTTGTGGAAGATGTGAATAAAAGTCAAGGAAGCTATGAGGAATACTGTGCTGAGGGTTTTCAATAAGGTAATGCTTCCTGTAAGCTGTGACCTGGATCAATTTTACTATTCTTCCCTTACTATGTAAGATTCTATCTCAAGTTGGCATGGACATACTTCAATAATGAAAAAAACTAGTTGGCCAGCTAACGGTTTGGCACTTTTTCCAAACTCATATCCCCGGAAAAAATACCGAATGGTCTAATGGAGGAACATTGATGATTCAATAAATTGATCAGAAGAGAAAAGTTGATAGTAGTAAGGCTTTTTGAGATTTTTGATGGTTCATTCATGTACCTTGAAATTTTCGCAATCAATCGAAGTCAAATACAAAATAAACACTTGATAAATGCTATTCTGGATCGCCACCAGCTCAACTTAGCTAGACCCGTAGGAATGCAAAAGTTTGTGTACTGATCGCAGCCATACCCCTTGCAGCATAAATCAACCAGCTCAAAAGTTTGACCAAAGGGTTGGATAGGGCGAGGAAGGAGGGAGAGAAAGAGATATGCCTTTGGAGGAATATCGAATGGCATTCTCCAATATTCGGCGGCCGCAGTCGATATTCATCCAGCGACGGAGAGATACTGGAGAGAAACAATGGCCGAGTGCAGCTCGCACGATCGGCGCTTCGGAAACAAAAGGAAAGTATAAGAGAGAGAGCACATACTGCTGTTGCGATGCGAGACTTTGCCAGAGTGTGTAGATATATCTGTACTAGGAGCTGTATAGCAGAGTCAGACCGGGACACAACCAGTGCCAGTGTGGAGAGAGGAAAAGCGGGACAGAGGCAAGAGAAGCAACAAAACGGAGTAGAAAGTACTTGAGAATTTTTGAGAACCAATCGGAAGAGTCCCATCAACTGTGACTACTTTGTAAAACTTTTTGCATTTTTTATCTGATCTGGCTTGCACCTCTCATATTTCATGATGAATCTTACACTCATTTGTAGACATTCGAAAGCTTACAATCTCATCTTTCAATTGACGGATGGCGAAGTGTATTTAAACGCTTTGAGCCAGGGTTACGAACATTTGAAATTGGGTTACAAGCTTGTTAGCCCTCAATACATCACCAGGCGCTATACGGTAATTTTATCACTCCAAATCAGTGTATACTAGTCGGCATTCAAAAGTGCAGAGTCGCGGATATATCGCCAAAAAATATTTTGACAACTTTACGTCAAACAGTCATAATTTAAATGTAAATAACTCGGCCACGTCTCGCGATGCCCAAACCACCGTGGATTCTCGGGGCTAGAAAATGCTTCAGGAATCTCTTTTACTGTTGTAAGATTGTCATGGCTTGGCCCTAAGACATCGAAATGGAACATCTTCTATACGAATCCGAATGATAAAGCTAGTTAAAGGAGCCTCAAAGAGTGTTCCAATGAAGCCTCATCTCAGCCAAAAATGAGGGATCTTTTCCGTTTCTCCACCCTCACACCTCCAAAGAGTGACAATACCGCAATGTAATGATGGTTTTGTCAAGATGACGACACGGGTCGTTGGAATATAGCGCTGCTATGCGAGATTCGCCCAAAAAGTGTTTCTATCAAACTAATTTGTGAGAGTCATTCTTTCACTTGCGCAAAACACTCTTTGATAAAAAAACTGACATTGACAACTTTACAGCTACAAGAGATACTTCCGGTGGCAGAAGATATGGCTCACGCATATGTATCTAATCGCAAGAACTATTTTCAGTGCTATCAGGTCATTGACCTCAAGAAACCCGGACTTGCACACCCTTTTTCGGGAGTATCACAAAGCAGCCCCAGTTGACAGTCTCAATTCTTTTTCGCAAAAATTATTCCACACCGCGATCATTGAATTAATTCTATAACGTTGAATCCGAAGTGAGGAAATTTGCGCTTACAAAGAGGAGCCATACCTCGGCATCCATTAATTCAACAAAGCGAATCTAGAGGGGGTCTAGACCGCGACAGGTACACATGTAAACTCGTACACCAGAGCTCGCTTGCAAAAAAAGAGTCTGGTCACCGGAAGGAAGGCTTGAAGCAGGTAAAACCCTGAGTACAGCCTGGTTTAGTATAGCGAAGGCCAAGCTGCGGAGAAACTCCGTTGCGCAGCACTTTAACGGTGGAATAAATTTCCCGGGCTGCGGCTTTTCGCCGGACGCTCGGGTCTGCTTTTCTCTCTCTCTTTCCCTCTCTCTCTCTATGTATGTATATACCATATCCCGAGGAGAGAAAGAGCGAGCTCTCGGTGCGAGCAGCGAGACCGGCGATAAAATTAAAAAGGATCCGCGGAGCGAGGGACGACGGGAGAATGAGTCTCGTGGCCGAAGTAGCCGACAAGAACGCGCAAAGAGGATGAAAGAAAAGCCCGGCCAGAAGCGCCCCGAGGAGTGTGGGCGCGCCAAAGAGGGAGGGAGCCAAGTCCGAGCGGAGCGGGAAAAAAAATACGTGGTGTGAAGAACTGAGCGAGGATTTTTTGTGGGTGGGCTTGAAATGGAGAGGGGAGGATAGGATGTCGTGGAACATGCATGGATTGGAAAAAATTTTTTGGATTGGTGTGGGTGAGTTCAGAATTCTGGGTGGTTGGATATGCTCTACATTCGACCCTTGCAGCATAGTGGAGTCTGACCAGCATTGACCATGTTGGGTGCTGATAGAAGTTGATACGAGGTATTCGATACAAGTATGTAGTGGTCGACACCACTGAGGCCCTTTTAGCCTCGGATCTGAGCGTACCACGATTTTGCGGCGTCGGGCATGCGTTTCGCCGATTGACTGAGAATCGACTATTCGAGTTCCCTGGGAAACTGATGTTACGCAAAAATATTGATGGCATGGAATCGAATCGATTCATTCAAATTCTTTCGAAATCAGAACTCATTCTAGAGGTCTTGGAGACTCAAAATGAGATGAAGTACTATCGAAAAATTTGAGATACGTCCAAATTATTGGTCCAAAATGCCGAATTCCCCTTCACTCGCGACGATTTTCTCATTCTGGACACCGAAAATTTTGGCTTGCGAGATTGGGATTGATCGGATCCACTAGAAGAATTGAATATATCTCAGCTCATCTGAAAGTTCCTGGGATAAACTTTGAAATGATCTGAAAAATATTGAGATGCATCAGAGGTCAAGGTACAGATAGCTATCTGTCAGGTACAAGTACATCCTTGGTTGGATTGAAATTCAGTAACTGTAAATTTTTACACCGTGATAAGCTCACTCAATTTGAGTTTTTCGTCTGACTAAACCATCTGTTACTACTGATCAGCAATGTCATTTCTAGATCCTCGCAAATTCCCACTCAAAATTTCCATCTCTCTTTCCAGCTCATTCCTTCATTCTTCTCATCTCAATGATGAAATCATCCATAGGAGCGAACGAGTACGCGATTAACAGCCGATAGCTCAAAGTCGAGCGCGTCTGACCATAGCCGGCCTTATTCTACTTGCACTCGCAACGCGTGCCACGCGTCAATAAATCCTGGTGTTTTGCTGCTCCAGTTGAAGCTGCATGCGGCAAACGCACGGGTGTAAGAGCTCTCCAAAGTCAATCGATACTCGCGATTCCATCTATGACTCGTCTGCATCACTGGCGCGTGAACAAAATGTACGTACTACCTTGGTTCGTATCCCGCCTCGCGTGCAAACGCGTGAGCTTTGAGAATCTCTCTCCGCGCACTTCTATTTTTAAAACGCACGCAAGCTCGATTGAGAGGCATCCATATCGTTTGCCTGGTGAACACCGAGAGACTCTGACAATACGCGTGCATGGACATTTTCGAGCGTGGGGGGTGACGACTGTCTCCGCATCAACGGAGCGTCTCGTTCCTCTTTCAACCCTGCATTCGTAGTAAAAGCACGGGTAGATTGGACGCGAGGACTGGCGAGTACGTACAAGGTTTGCGTGTGCAGTGTTATTGACTCGAGGTGGACAGAGATATATATTTCGCATATTGAAATTTTTTCGAGAATTATATCATTGTTGGAGTTAGCAGGGGGATCTAGCGCAGTTGTTGCCTTGTGCAGAATTTCAGAATCCATGTGGATGTCGCGTGAAGGATTTGTCTTACAATATTATATTCGAATCATTCAACCACTTTGATAAATACAGGTCCTTTGCATATCTCCATCATGAAATCTTTGATGGAGAAATTGGCAAATTTGTTTGATCATGAGTGTTATTTTGATAATGACTTCAAACCTCATTCTCGGGGTACATTTATACTCACCCCCTTTAGTCCAGATCTGCATCAGAATTCTACATTCTTAGAGGATGAAAGTTTCCATACTCAAACATTCATTTTCCAGGGGCCGAAATGGCGCCAGGGCAACATAAAAGGCTGAATTCATTCCCTTCAGCATGGAAAAGGATACTTTGTGGGACCCATCCCTACAATTATCTAGTTTGTTGACGAAAACAGTCCCAACAAACTATTTTCCCCCCTAAGGATACGCAGAAGACCCCACAAATCTACTGACAGTACAGATGAAAATGATTGCATTAGAAGAAGTATAGTGCGCAAAAAGCGGGCGGAACATAAAAGATGCCTATTGTGGATTGCCTTCGAGGTGGAGCCAAAGGTAGCAAGTCCGAGGTCTGAACCAAGAGGGCGGCCTGACCGAAACATCGGAGATGAATGCTTCGGTCGTAGTCCATCTGCCTGGTGGATAACTGACCGCAAGCTCAGCCAGGCAACCGGGCAACCGACCGATTGTGACTCCAATCCGGACTTTCTTTCCGTAGTTAACATTCGATGGACCCGGGCATGGCTAAGGACGGATCGTGGCCTGGCGATGATCAGTTGAGATTTTTCGAGATGTATCCGAGGTCGTCGTTGTTACTCTAATATCCTGAGAAAAGTCACTGTTGAACTGTTGCGTCGGATTATATCGATAATTATGGACGTAGTGTATGTACGGAGATACTTTGGATTCCTCATATTCCAGATGGTGCAAGGTGTAAAAAAATTTGTACGAAGATTCATGACCCGAACATCTTGTCCTCCTCTTGTTGGTCTCACCAGTGCCACCATAAGCTTCTAATACGAATGGTTCATAAACGTTATAAGTTTTGCCCAAAAACGGCCAAAAAGTTCCTGAACTTGATTTGAGTCGAGGGATCCGATCAGAATCGACAAGCAGTTTCAACATCTGATCCTCATAGCACTTAGAATTCACAGTTTTCTCAAATGGTCACCCAAACCAAAGTATAAGAATTCTCCTCCGCCAGGAAAAACTTCGACTTAATGCTTCTTCTGATATAATCTTCCTATAAGAGTCTTTCAACTAGCTTGTGGATCTGGGATGATGAGGTGTCAAGATTTCTAGATGACTATCAACTGTTTATATATGACCGTATATCTTTGGGCTCACTGTAAAAAATTTTGGTCGAGAACTTCGAGGCAGATTTCTTGTTGATGCTCCCAATCAAAAGTCTCATGATTTTTCAAGTCAAAATATAAAGTGGATATAAATATGAATTCTATACTGTACATTCAACAAAGTTTTTTAAGGATCTACATTTGATCATGAGACAAATACACTGTTTATGTGTATGTCAAAGCTCTACGTTACCGACATTGACTATCAACTCATTTGGAATAAAACTACTCAATATTTCAAAAAAGCAGCTCCAGGCGCACCTGCGCATTGGTGACATCTGTCACTGCAAAATTTTGAAGTGATCCGTGGTGATCTCTTTCAATGGTCTGCTTCATGGTTATTTGTAGTCTCTAAGAAAACCATATTCAAGGATCACCATGGATCATTTCGAAATTTTGCACAGTAATACAACTGACCAATACGGAGGTGCATATCTGGAGCTGAATTATTGAAGTATTGAATAGTTTTATTTTGAATAGATTCATGGTCAATGACGGTAAAGTAGAACTTTGACATGCCATTAAGATCAAATAATCAGAGCCCATGAGTAATTAGTTGATACATTTTGAACCAGGGATTCACTACCCGCTCTTCAATTGAATCTATGACAGGCACGCCATCGAGGTCGATATCAAGAGATCTGTTATCTTAGTTATCTCTGTTATCTCTAATTATGCATCCAAATGATTCTCGGCAATATCTTCCTCATTCAACCATCCAGCCGTATTAGTTTGACTCTCTTCTTCTCGTAGTTTCTCTTTTTCATTCCAAAAACATTTAACGAATAGGATGAGAAGCTTTTAGAAAAGTTCACGTAAGAAAGATCATCGACCCTCCCCTTTTACCGCTATATCGTAAGATTTCATATCGAAATCCCAGCTCCTCCCCTCCCATAAAACCTCTAACGTAATTTATGAATGGCCCCTCATCAATGATCCTCAAATTCCACGACCGGAACAAATTTCTACTTTCTTTTATATCCACCCTCCAATTAAAGCTAAATAATTTCTATCGCATCCCCGAGAATCTCAATCCTCGCCACACCCCGAAAAACCTCACAGCTCACGAGAGCCCGCATTTCTCCAGGACACACCCAGTCCGAATTCAACTCTGCTCTCGGAGTGAGCCATCCTCGTGTAATATGGCTGCTGGCGCAGCGTGGCCGTTTGCTCTCTTTATTATTCACGCTCGGCGAGAGAGCCGAGAGGGCTGCCGGGAGGGTTGAAAGCGAGAGAAGAGGGGAAGTAACGCGAGAGAAACGACGCCGCGAGAAGCTGCGCGAGAGATGGGATTGCGTACAGGGGGTGAGTCGGGAAAGAGGGAGATCGAGCAAGAGGCCGTCTCTTTCTTGGATCGAAGTCGAGCTTTCGGGGAGGGCAGGGAGGGTAGGCAAAGCCTCGGCCCTCCCTTTCCCGGCTCTTTGTCCTCCTCCGGCTTTCTCCCAACGTCGGAGGCGCCCCCGACGGTAGCCGTCAGCCACGAGAGAGGCACCACGTACACATACACCCGTCTCGGTCGTCAGCCCTTTCCAACCCTCCTCCTCGCAAAGCTATATATCTCGGAGTCTCGTGCAAACGTGTCTACTGCGTATATATGCGGCTCACGTGCACGCTTTCTCGCCACGGCTGTTGTTGCCGTTCCGCTCGTCTGTATGCGCAATACGTATAGCGAGTGCGGGCAGAGAGAGGGAGGCGTACACAGAGTCGGATGCGGTATATTGAACAGCTCGTGCAGGCGTATATAGATGTCATAGGCACGTGAGCTTGGCGCGATGATGCACACTGTCAATGCCGAGGCAATATCGCAACGCGTGATGTTTATTCTAATCGCCGATATGGTTATCAGCGAGATGCAGTTGAATGCCGAGCTCGCGTGCAGCCAATATCACGGCCGATTCTCACGCGCGGCTTTGCCTAGACTCTTCTATACTCGTGTCAACGTAGTCCGGCGACGTGTCGGAGACTCGCGCGTGTCTGCCGACATGGGAAGAAGAATGAAATTACTACTGCGCGATGATTAGAGTGATTCTATTGGTTTTTTGGTAGGTTGTGACTTATGATTTTATCTATGAGCGTTGATTCAGTTATTCTGAGTCTTTTTTCTGATTACTCCTATATATTCATGCTTTTAGTTCGCAGATGAAATTGGTTGAAACGTGCTCAATTCGGATTTTATCTCGATTACCTTCCAAGATCGCCAGTAAAAGGTATCAGAAGAGCTTCGCGAAATTCTGATGGATAAAAACTTTTTAAAAGACAAGGACTGCGAAAATGTACCTCTACAGCAGTTCAGAACAATGGCATCAATAATGTCAGATACACGAAACTTTCCGACCAACTGGGTAGTTTCTTCGAAAATATTGGAAAAACTTTTCTTATGTGCCATATCATTACACAGACAATACTTTCACCAAAAGGTCTCACTCACGAGTGCAATATACACTCAGGTGACTGTCAATCTATTGCAAACTTGAGAAGAAGTCTTACCGAAGAGGCTATTCATTATTGAACACGGATTAACATGGAACTCATCTTCATCTTCAGCATTTCGAAAATCTTGCGAGCCCCGCGGTGCCGTCTTCAGAGGTGTCGAGGCTCCAAGACCAAGGGGGTCCGAACAAAGACTTTGATTCGTCACTTGACAAATATTTGGATACATCTGTAGAACGATTGATCATAATGACAAAATTCATCATGAGAAGGAAGAGAGAGAAAGAGAAAGAGAAAGAGAGGGAGAGAGAGAGAGAGAGAGAGAGAGAGAGAGAGAGAGAGAGAGAAGGAAATGTGGGCGTAACCGCAATAGTCAGAGCCGAGCGAGAGAGCGAGAAAGAGAAAGAGGGATCGCGAGGCAAAGAAAGCCGTGCTGGATTGCG
>JAPYYZ010003740.1:0-11187 GCA_030522705.1 Eretmocerus eremicus
AGAAGTATGGGTCAGAGACGCAGACTCAAAAATGATGTTCAGGTAATCCTGATTCTAGATGAACCAGGATTACCTGAAAGTTATAAATTTTAATGAAACTGAACATTAGTACTCGAATTTTTTAATCCATAATAATCGTCGTGATCCAAGAATAGCGTGAGCAACTCTTGGAAGGATCAGCAATAGGGCCTAACTAACATGGCGTATAGCCGTGCAGCATATGCGACACGGGTACGCGGTCTGCTCGGTATACTGAAATGGATTTTACAAAAATGTGGGGCAAAATGAAGCAAAACGAGGGGAAGGCAAGTCTAATCTCATCGGTTGCCGAAATTTCTAGACGAGGTAGAGGTCTGTGCATGCAATAGTTTGTGCACACTTTTTGCAAAAACGATTGCATGTACAGATCCCTAATTAGGCTAGAGATCTCTAAAGTCGATGGGATTAGATTTTTATTCTCTTCGTTTTGCTCTATTTTGTCCCACATTATCACATAAGATCCATCGACATTGCATTTTTTGCGATCAGGAAGGTTTTAGAAAGAGCGATTTCAATGAGATGATAGATGATGGGTCAGAGGATCGTGCAATCATATCTCTCCACCGCGCACACCTTCAATTGATAATTTCACTGTAAAAAGAAAATCTCAAAGTCAGATTACTAGGCTCACTGATTTTTTAACTTAAATTTTCGGTGGTCCGATTTGATGTTGTCACATCATCCCCATGAGAAATTTCTGAGAAATATGAAAAATCACATAACTGGAGTCAGAAGAGCATTACTTACTTCCATTTCATACCCGGATTAGACACGCGCGTACACTTACTTTCCTGCGAGTATTCGCTTAATTGTGCCACATCTGGATTTCAGCACGACTATGATCTGATTTTAAGAATTCCTTTTTACTGTATGAATTCCGCCTATTTGCCATGACCAAATTTTCTTCTGACTCTCTCAAAAATAAAAAAGTGACCCAACTCATGCTCTACGTCTTCAATTTGCACGATCAACTCAAAATGTACGAATGGTAGATGAGCTGGCACTTTATCTTATTTTGATGTGCCTCACGCGGTTGAAAGAAATTACCGTACGGCAATTTTTCTGTAGTTGGGGATTATTTTGTAGTTGGGGCATCAAAAGTATACCTAAATATTTTCTGTTGTTCCTTCGGAAGACGAGTATCCGATTAGATGGTTGTCATATCGTGCACATTCCTGATTTGTGTGACAATCGATGAGAATTTTGAAAATTCATCAATGATTCGATGTCAGTATTGTGACTTTGGTCTTATTCATGAATCAAATTCGAGGAATGGTGCTAAGTTCCGTGAAGTTCGGCAATTTTCTGAATCTAATAATGTTATTGCTTAAGATTAGCGAATAACATTATGCTTCATCCAAATTGCTATCACCGCATAGTAATGAAAAATAGACGATAGCCCATATTTTATTTCAATCACCAACACTGGGACGTCGAATAGACTGATGGTTCTGATTCGCAACTTAGAGGGACGCATTTTGAAATTTTTGATGGACCCTCTAGGTGTTTTTATCTGTTCAGAGAAATACTGAACTTTTTTCAGTTTTAACTATCAATGCCTTCTCGTACATGCCAAACTCTATGGCTATTTTTATAACGAAGTCACTCCGTTGTGTTAGTTTACGGGGTCTTTGCTCGGGTTTACTTATGTTGTTCTTCGAAACTCACCATCTGTGTAAACTGATTCACAATGATTGGCCAATATCGTAAAATAGAAGGCACAAAAAATAATAAGATCAAACATCATCTTCAACTTTTTAACGAAGCAGTGTCAGTGACGGCGAGATATAAATGTCATTATTTCGTATGTTTGCGAGCTTGAAGAAATAGAATAGTCTAGTTTTCAAAAACAAGAGCGAAGTGCTCATAACTTTTATCTGTGAGTTTTTCCAACGTTCAAGTCGTGACCTCGACGATTGACTCCACAAAAGAGAGAAATGCATGAGTACAAACGAGAGAGACAGATTTGACTGCTGATTTTAAAAACTCTCTTTTCCTGCTACCAAATAGTCGATTTAAGTGATACTGTATGAAAATTCCTAATACCAATCTTTTTGTGGCGCACTATCCCACAAATCCATCCATCCATTGAATAAACGATTGATGATCATTTGAGAGAAACTAGCGAATTTCAAGTATGTATTCTCCAAAACAAGTTTTCCACTGTTAGGTCTCAGTCGGTGCAAGGTTTATCCCCAAAACGTGAAAAAAGCGTCAGAACTATTATTTATGACCTGTACGTTCTCCGCTTCCGATCGAGTTCCAATCCCTTCCAGTTGATGCAGACATATCCGACGGATAATGCTGCTAACGCTCATCATTTGAAAAACTCATTCAAGACTGGAATTTTCATTTTCAGTTGGTTTTGATGCTCTCGTCTTGATGAAAACTAGTCCAGTTTGTTTATCTTGATCTAACTACCTTGAGAAAATTGGAACCAGAGAGGTTAAATCGACTGGGAAAAATGTGAACATGATCGATAGCAATCTAGATTGGTCTTGATGTATGGATGAATATTATAACGTAATTTTGGAGATATTTATTGAATTATTCTTTAACATTCGAGTAAATTTGATAGCATCTCTTTGAGCACACACAAATAATTTCAAGTCAAGAAGATGCACGTAAGATGATTCGGCGTCTGCATCAGGATCGGAAACCTTCTTTTCAATTGTTTGGCCCGAATGTTCAGGATTGATTATTGGAGTGCGAAAGAAAACACATGCCATCATTTTTCTTACTAGCGTATTCATACCGAAAGCGTCTTAAATGTATATCTTGAGTTTACTCTAAACCATTTATACTCATGATTCAAGCTTGAACTACTGTAAACCACTGAATTACTAACTTGAGGCCTTACACCCTTGTATCCTTACTCATAAATTCTCTCTTCGAATAGGTCAGATGAATCAAGGATATCCTTCATAAGTTGTAAATCCATCGACCTTCGTTAAAATTTGATGGCAAAATTGCTGGATATCTTTACAAATCTGTTCCACTCCAACTGTAGCTGATTTAACGATTGAAAACATTCTGAAAATAGAATCCAATATTATTCATCCAATATCATCAGAGCCACATTGAGAGTTAGTTATGAATAAAAGTGTACTCACATCGAAGTTCTCGCTCCCAATCGTGGGTCAAATACTTGTGGACAAAATCATAGTTTGGTTTCCAAGTCAGGTCAGTGAAAACACTCGGTACTCTGTAATCGGCGCATTGGCTATTTTGCACGGACAGAAGCCCAGCAAGCTCACCGCTAACGATCAGCGGGGCTCCGTGTGGGTTTAGACACATGCCCAGCCTTCTTTTGGCGCAGATTCTTCCCTCTTCGTTATTCACTTTTCGGTAATGAGAATGTTCGCACTCTTCATTGTGACTCACGACCACACTTAGGTATCGGGCCTTTGCATCCTGGTCTGAAATTAATTAATAATCATGATCAATATCACCTTCTTTTTCTCAACGGGTAATTGAGCGGGAGACCTCCACGGACAGAATTCATTTCTGCGGAGCAATACTCCGTTAGAAGTTAAAAGAGCAATAATCCGTTTCACAGATGGCGAGGCATAAGAATGCTAAAATTCAATTAACACTGAAGAGTCTCTGGCCATCATTCTTTCGTCAAGGGTATTATGAAATCAGCACATTCAAGAATTTCTGAGTTGTCTGCAATATTCGATATTGAATATAATCTTTGACTCTCTCAAGAAACAGATCGGATACATCAAATATTACTTTTAGACTGCAAACTAATGATTATATTTTATTATGGTAATGGATCTGACATGAGGGATAACTTTATACAACCGAGATTGTTCAGTGTATGATCTCCTCGTATTCACTAGTCATAAGAGAAAATTTGAACCATCATTATGGGTATTTGTAGCACTGACGCACAACACGTGACCTTCTGATTATCTGAGGATCGAAAAAAAGGAGTAAAATATTCAACAGTCAGACCCATGTTTTTCTCAAAGATTGCTCAGAAATTCTGGTACTTGCTTGCAGGATTACATTGCTTCGACTGTCTCAATCATTTAAACGATAAATGATAGTACGTTAAAATGACAGAAAGATAAATGATGGCGATAGAAAATCACAGTGCTAGTTCAATTGTCCCCCGGGATGAGAAATTTGCCTCTCCTAATGAAATTCCACCTATCAAAAAAGCCTTATTATTCTACGTTGTTCCTGTGCTTGGGAGTAATCTTTTTTCACGGACTCTTCATTTAATAACTAATCCCCAAGATAGGTATGGGCGAAACCATTTCAGCATTCGAGTAGGAAATATCTTGTTACTCTTCGTGACAATTTCTCGTGTATGCCAGTTAGAATTAACTTACCGTATCCATAGATAGTGGCTATTGATCCGGGAGCGATCTTTCTGTCGGTCACTTTTACCTTGTTGAGGTTCTGATTCAAGTTGATATTTTGGGCAAGATGCAGCACAGCAAGGTTGTGTCGATTCATGCGGTCGCTAGCGTCATAATCAGGGTGCATCTTCATGTCACCAACGGTCCAATATTTTTCCTCGTTCCCACCTCTGACGGCTTCAATCTTTACTTTTATCTCCGATTTACCTGCATCAGCACATCCTCGGATCGTTGTCAAGACTAAATCTTTGGCCACTAGGGCACCAACACACTTTATTTTGTGAGTATCGGCGTCCACAATCGATACCAAGAAACTTGCTTTCGAAAACTTGGCTGGAGAAGCAGGCAGTCTCTTGTAGAAAGCTATCTCGTCCGGGGACACTGTTGAAATGAACATCATTGATTTCTGTCTCTTTCTCATATTTCAATTCAAAAGGGAGCATAAACTGTACCTTACCGACATTTATTATAGATCGACTTAAAATAGAACGAAACAATATTTCGAAAAAGTAGCTCCAAGCTGCCCTGCGTGTCGGTAGAGTGAATCACTAAGTAAAATTTTGGAGCGATCCGTGGAAAGTTCTTTGAGTAATCTCGACTCTAGTTTAATTGTAATATTTCCGTACTAGAGTTGAGATTATTTGAAGAACTTTTCGCGGATCACTCCAAAATTCTACACAGTGGTGCATTCTGCCAATGCGCAGTTTGGATTGGAGCTACTTTTTCGGAATTTTGTTTTGTTTCATTTTAAATCAATTTATTATGACTGTCGGTAAGGTAGAGCTTTTACATGACCATATCACCTTATGTTATCCCCTATTATCTCTTCCTTGCTTCCTCTTTATTATATCTATTATGAATATCTATGATACCGTATCAGTTTGTTGACAACATTATAACATATTATTAACTTCCAGAAACTGATCTATTCAAATTTTTGGTGAGTAGGTCGATAAAAATATTCGATTCACGCGATTTGTCGTTGCTTTATGCGATCTTTCAAGCATCGCCCACTTGGATATCTTCTCGGTCTAAGGCCTTACTTTGATTGGTGAGAAGCCGGAACTGCATCAATCTAGATCTGACCGTAATTTGAATTTTAATCGCGCCAAATTTTGGAAATGTTGATCTATTTGTTGCGTGATTTCAAATAACTTTCTCGATCGAAATGATGCAGAGGAAACTGATGCACTTGTGATCTCAAATACCAGCATTGACGAATTTCCACACATTTCTTCAAGAAAGATTCTTGAGATATCGTTAGAATCGAAAGTGACGCCAACTCTCTAGAGGGCTTATAGAACCGACTTTACATTACAGATTCGCAACATCTCAAAAGTTCCTTGAAAAATTTGAATTTCGACAATGTTAGTGAGCATTCAATTGGGATGGATATCCAACATGCTTTTGGCACAAACGGTCTCGAAAATTGATTAAACTCGGCCATGAGTAAATATATTATATAACGTGGCCCATTATGTGACAAGATTCTATTTCTATCAATCAATAATGAATTTTTGTCCTTTCAAACTGGATCGTGTAATTTTTTAAATTCAACAGTGTCGCTCGATAAAATCGTAATAACGATCACACTAAATACGCCGTGCCGATCAAACTCTAACGGGAGTATTGTAATGAGAACAGACTGTCTAAGTGAGTTTACTCAGCTGAAAAAGCCGCTAGTCGCAGATCTACATTCGTGATCGAGCGCCTTTATTGTGTCTCCATATACGCTTTAATTGGTTTCTCGATTCGCTGCTTAGGAATTGATATTTCGAATATTTGCAGATGATTACCATGAGCGTTCTTGAATCTCAATTGAACTAAGACGTCATTCAAGGTATTTGGAACGAGTCATGTGGAAAGATATCACGCTAGACGATCATGTCACGGAGTTCTATCCCTATCGCATACTTATTATAGCGACATTGTCAAGTTTTCAAATAACTCGATGAATTTTCGAGATATCGAAGATCTGTAAAGTAACGCCGATTCGAAAAATCTTCCTGAATCCGCGTTACTCTCGAAATTCGCGGCTCTTCTAAGATTCACGGAGATATTTGAAAATTCGACGATTTCGATATCCCATATCCCCTTGTTCGTGCAGCGGCCAAGGGCTCTCAAAAAAAAGATTTCAGCCATCGATGTAATTTGACAAACTTTTCCATGAATCGTAATGGACAAAAATGTATGTGTGCAAATCCCACGTGCCCGAAAAAGTGAAATACTACCTACTCAAAAACGGAATTCCTTTCGGGGACGCCAGTTTTTGTATTTGTGAAGAATGATAATTTAGCTCGTTGGATACGTTGCGTCAGGAATTATTTGACCCGATTAAAATGCAAAATTTTGCAAAATCCAAAACGACTCGTTATCTCAGAGAAACAAGTGGCGCTTCTCGCATGCCCCGCGAGTTCAATCTGCGCCATGTGGCATTCTGACGTGGATCGATTCCTTATTTGCCACCGTGGCGCCACAATCTCTATGCGCCATTTTCGCCAGCTCAGGTCGAGCGGAAGATTGCTACATGCCACGCGGGCGGAAATTGACTCTAGTCGTGGCTCTGCCGCATGTCTCTAATTTGACTCGGAGAAGGTCAAGATTTGCATTGCATGGAGCGTTGCACACGTTCAATTTCACTCGAACAATTTTTATGGAATTGTTCATCGACTTTGGATATTCGAATGATCCATATGCTCCATTTGGAGACAACAGATCGAACAATTATGGACTTGATCAGACTGGAGAATTTGATTGCGTAAAACGCGATGCCAAGGATATTTCCGAAGATATTTCAGTATCATTTTGAGTATATTTGGTAGGAAAGGGTACCATGCGTGATATTGGTGATATTAAACATCAAGATTCCTCTGAGATGTATTGGTGCTTGAGTTTTGCGCAATTAGAACAATATCGATGTCATTCATACGGTAAGACGGAAGTTGTCGTTCACTGTTCAAAATGACTTCACGATACAGTATAAATGATAAGTCCTGAGATTATGTAATTGGATATTGAGCCGATGTTGAATTTTCGGCCGTGTGTGAATAGGTGATGAATTATCGATCCCTTCGTCAAAAGACTTGAGTGTTTTAGTTTGCGTATCTTTAGGTCACCTTTTTGACACTCTGTGCGGGAAAGTTCATATTTCACACGGATTTTTGACTTCCACTCACAGATTGTCAAAAACTAGCTTTCGTAAAATTAGCAATTCGCATCATCAAGGACAATTCATACCGTCGGCTTCGGCTCGGACCGGGGAATATCACTCGCTATGCCAATTCCAACTTTTACGCTCTTGTATCGAAATATATCATTTTTCTCGGCGCGTCAATAATCCCACCATCCTCCATAGAAAAAAACAGCTCGTTGAAAAAAGGTTCTACGATCGCGCCAGAAATCTCGTTGAAATCCTATGCGGCACACTCGAGTTACAAGAAATGTTGGAAATATAAATTGTACAGATCAGTCGAAACTCACGTGAGATGGCATCGTGTGTCATGGACTTGTCTTCGTGGATCAGTTCATCCTTTTTATCTTGAATCCATTCGTAAACCGGAACGATGATTGTGTAGATATCGGGCACATTTATCCCACAAGCGCTGGAAGATGAGACGATCCCTACTTGTGTTTCCGCTTGGTCGCCTAATCCCATCACGGGTCCACCGGTGGCCTTGTTCGATACCTGGTTCTTCTCCGTGTTACTGGCACCATATTCAGATGGCTTTTTACCTTCAGTTACAGCGACGGAGCAAGCCTGATTCTTGAGCGATTCTACCGTCAAGTTTCCGTACATTCTGGCGCACTCGGCCTTTGGAATGATTTGAGTTTTGATAAGGGTGAGCTGCGTTACTTCGTTGACATCCGAGGAGTACGATATTTCCGGGAGCGAGGTGAGCTGCGTGCCGGGCGTCTCGAAATCCACCACATACTTATTGGAGATTTTCGCATAGAAATTATTAGCCTGCAGGGAAGCGGCCTTTTCCAGCTCGAGCAAGGCCACGTCGTTCACGTAAGTCACCGAGTTGTACTCGTTGTGGTAGACCCCGTCTATCACGTTTATGATGTCCGGATGAAAATCGCCAACCCTCGCGGTCAATCCTTTGAGATATTTGCCGGCGATGCAGTGGGCGGCGGTCAGGATTATGGTTGGCTCGAGCAAACTGCCGCCGCAGATGAATTTGCCAAAGTACAAGATGTTCACAACGGCGGGATGCTTGGCGGTGCTCACCTTGTAGCCGCCGAGGAAACGCTTTGTTCTGTTGGAGGGTTGATTATCCAGAACCGCGGCGGCACCTGAAAAATAAAGCGAGCCGTGTTTCGAAATTCTAATGGTGATGTCATACGCCTTGCGTGAAGGAGGAAATTCGACTTACAGATTGTGACCCCCAGGGCGATGCACAAAATTAACCGGCGGCCCATTTTGACTGCGTTGCGTTGAACCAGCATGTGGGTATTCGATATTCGTACCTGGTTTTTATACCATAGGCGAAACCATTCCCTCTCCTCTTCTTTCTCAAGTCAGTGCAAACATGTGGTGTAAACGAGTTAATAGCTTCTATTTGCCGATCGTATTAAAAATCGATCGGAGCGTTGGGGAATAATCAAAAGCCGAGCTCTCAATACGAATTTCGTGTTCATTAGTCTCCCAACTCATTCTGATAAGCTGAGTATTTGATCAACGCTCAAAATAGCCCCGAGGGTCGCAGATGTCACTCCAGCAACTATACCGGTTCGTAATCCGAAAAGAGTTCAATTACCAAAACAGCGATGTGCCTATCGAAGGTGAAAATCAAATTTCTGCTTTAGCACTTGCTCCTAGCTGGTCGAGAGAAAGTTGTGAGTTGAGGTTGGACATCCATTGCCCAGCTTTTATGAGGTGATTCTGCAAAAAATTCCACGAAAATAACTTTCCAAGCGATTCTTTCAATGGCTCATTTAGACCTTTCACTTCAACCACTGTGTTACAGCACCGCGATCTTATGGTCAAGGCGTTGGTCCCATAATCAGAACGGCCCCGATTCGATCACCAGCGCCGACGTTCTCGGAGAGCAAAGTTTGATTTGTACGGAAAAATCACGATAGATATTTTTCGAGCTCATTTTTAATAGTAAATCTAGATTAAAAATCACCCGGTTGATTCCGATTCAATCTTACTGGCTGAACTTCATTCGGTAAAAACTCGCCCCGGTGAATTTCGTCATATTCATTCAGTTGAAAGCAAGTTCTGCCTATTCAATCTTACTGGCTGGATTTCATTCGGTAAAAAATCGCCCCGGTGAATTTCGTCATATTCATTCAGTTGAAAGAAAATTTTGCCTATTCAGTTTTACTGGTTGGATATGGCTCGGTGAGAATATATAAACTAACAAAAATTTAATGTGGCTGAAAACAGCTACCGATTCAAGTCTACTGGTTGAACTTCACTCAATGAAAATTCAGCCAGTCGAATCTCGTCGGATTCAACCGGTTGAATTTCCTGGGGGTGGGGCCTATTCACAGTTGCCACCCATCATACTTACCGGTTAAATTCAGCAGGTTGAGGACGAAAATTTTTATCAAAATCGCCATACTCATTCATCTGGTTGAATATAAAGTATGAAAAAGACCAGAATCCCACCGGATTAGTCATGAACTAGTTGAATTTTTTCATAAGGGGGCGCGTGCCAGAGTATGGAATCGGCAATGTTGCCTGAATTCGCATAGCCAGGATTTTTTATGCGAGGATATGCTACACCGATGCTCTAAAGATGCTATTGCTGAGTGCCGAGACTGTAAGATCAACAATTCAACTCGAGATTGACTCGAAATTTAGACCAATACTCGAAACTCGAATGGACGGCGGCGCTAGTGCTTGCATCTCTACAAGGGATGCTCGATGCAGTATAGGATCGTTTGAATCCTTTTTCTGCACTAAGCCCAGACAAGTCACACCTATAACTCGAGTTCGACTTCTTTCTGTCCTTTTTTTGCTTGCCTTAGCCTCTCTCTACGCAGCAATTCGATTCAACCTCCACCCTCCTCCACTGCAATCCCAAGAACCAAACGATCAAAGAATATATTATTGTTGTCATTACATTGACATCAAAGAAGAAATGACATTTAGTTCAAATGGCTGATCAATGGAACAGAAGTAACGAAATGAAAGAATTCTGAAATCAGATTTGATTGTACAAAATTTTCGAATATTGATGTCGGCCCTTCTCAAAATGATAAACATCCATGGTATCGAAATAATTACGATACGCCCAACCTCTCAATGCCTCCGTGACTAATATGGAGGGTCGATCATTGTGAGAAGTTATAAAAGGAGAGTCTTTCCTGCGATTCATTTCGTCACGTCATACAGTGGGGTGAAATACATTTTTGCAACGTTTGAGACTGACATGGCGTTTTACCGATTTACACGTTCGAGAAGCGAAATTGTTCGCCTTTCTATGCCCTATAACGTAATGCTGCAACTTTTTCCAATTCGGGTAGTTTCTTCTGCCAAATAATGGAAAAAGTCCAATCCGTAAGGTTTTCACAGTTTTTTGGCCATTATCCATCGCGTAAAGTCAAACAATTCTAAAAACGATTCCCACTGGTCGTGATTTTATGACAATAGTTGTATAACAAATATACTGAGACTAATTATGCCTGATCCTGAGAAGAGAAAAAATCGTTTAATCCATAAAATAGTACATTATGCACCGAGTTTGTGAGGTTGTCGTGCGCTCCTGGGCGATTGGTTTTCGGCCCGAGCCGCAGGCGAGGGTCGAAATAATCGCCC